>JACRUU010000012.1:9210035-9247535 GCA_030449085.1 Kryptopterus vitreolus | reverse complement strand
GAGAGGTGCATGTGTCCCTGAGTGGTATTTCTTTGCACATGGGTCGTAGTTACATATGGAGCTCTTGTGTTGCACTTGTTAAACACTTTAATTCTTTGTGTAATATTTCTGTTGTACATTTCAGCTGAAGGCATTTTCAACGATGCAATAAGACCATATTTATTGTTGTTAAAAACTAAATGCTGTGACTTTGTTTGTTTGTTTATTTGTTTGTCTTTCGTTCTTTCAGATTGTTCCCGTTTCGAAATTAGTGCTTAAACGTTTTTCTTTTTCCTCATAAAGCACCGAATGTCCTTTTTCGTTTCACTAAACGGGCCGCGGGATATCGGGGCGCGCGATTCGCTTAAAAGAGTTTCTGAAAAGTTAAAACGTTTTTTTTTTTTTTTTTTTTTACGTGGAAGTTGAAAATCAGCACTGTCAGCAATAATTTTAGTCATTGTTAGTAAGTGATAATGACTTTGGGTTCCCTGGGGATGGAAAAGAAATTCTTTGAATGTGGAATATTCCAGGGGTTTTACAGCTGATTTGATCAGAAGGCAGCGAGATGGTCGAGGAGTGCTAAAGGTGTTTGCTTTCTTTTCGTCCTTTTTTCGTCCAACCACGTGTTGTCGGCTAATAATAAACGTACTACTGATGTCATGACGTCATCTCATTATCGCATTAAAGGGAAACATATTAATATGTGTGTATATATACATATTTCCGCATCACGCTGGCGTGAACTTCGCATTTGCCATGCGTTATGCCACGAAACGTCTCGTCTTGTTCAGTGCATGCAGTAACGGCTCCTTGAAAAGTTCTACCCGCGCTCCTTTCTTTGCACGCCGTCGTTTCCCGTTTCTTGCATTGTCGGAGAAAAAAGGGGGGGGGGGGGGGGGGGGGGGGGGTTATCGACCGCCATATGCATCTCGCCTAATCTGATGACGTGAAACTGCAAAATGAAGAGAAATTCGTGGCGTTCTTATTGTTCTCTCGTCTCGTCACCACGTTCACCAAAGTGCTTGTTTTATGAGGGAAGCTGTGTGTGTGTGTGTGTGTGTGTGTGTGTGTGTGTGTGTGTGTGTGTGTGTGTGTGTGTGTGTGTGTGTTTGTGTGTGTGTGTGTGTGTGTGTGTGTGTGTGTGTGTGTGTGTGTGTGTGTGTGTGTGTGTGTGTGTGTTTTCGGGGGGTGATCTTAATGTCTAAAGAGCGCTGTATGAACCCGATGTCAATGTTATCCACCTTGTTTTGTTTGGTTTTTTTTTTTCTCTCTTTTTCTCTTCCTTTTTTCCCCTTTCAATGTACTTTCAGTGAAGTGACTATCTTGATTTTTTTTTTTTATGTCCCTGTTGATTGTTAATGAAAGTAAAAAAAAAACCTTAATCAATAGGTGCCGTTTTTATTTCTGGATCAGGTCTGGATCACTGGCAGCTCAGCAGAGAGAATGAAAAGAAAGAAAAGACATGTTTCTTGTTCATATTTTATTGCCTCAAATTGGAATTGGTCTTATTGGATTTATTTATTAGTTGATTTGGGTTCGTCCTGTGAGGTTTTTTTTTTTTTAACATACTTGTGAGGGAAATTGGGGGTCAGGGCGCAGGGTCACTCATCGTACGGCACAGAAGGTTAAGGGCCTTGCTCAAGGACCCAAGGTTGCAGCATAGCGATACCGGGGCCGAACCTCCCGACCTACCCATCATTGGCCGAGCCTTAAACCGCCAATCTACACACCTCCCACAACAGGCACCCAGAGCCAAAAGGTCCTGTTCCTATATAATCCTATAACACCCAGAGCTTCCTGCATACTTTCTGTTGGCTTTATCATCGCTCATCTGTGTTTCACAAAAAAAAACCCATCACACTTGCATTTGTTTCTGCTTATTTATTTATTTATTTATTAAAAGTAAGTGCAAAACAGTTTAGGGAATGATTACAAAATATAGCCATCTTTTGTGTAAACCGGATTGTGTCCCAAAACCCTCAAGAAAAGTTCGTTAGAAACGTCGCACAAGCGGAATTGTTCGCTGTAAAGGTGCACACGTGTATAACGCAGTATTGTATAGCAAGGCTTAAGTGAGAGAATAATAAGAAAAAGTGTCGAGTTGAAACATACGACTATTGTAAAAAAAAAAAAAACAGTGAAGTGCTTACAAAGCTAACTCATACTGAGCTAAGCTCATTTACATTACACACGGGTTTTTATTTCCCCTCAGCGACGAGACAAAACTTCCTGAGAAGTCTCTTTGGCACTTTCATTTTTGGAACATTTTATGTTTTCGTTCCACCTGGATTTTGCAGGAGTGAGATGTAATTTATTGGAGCTCTGAAGAAATGTTTGAGCGGAACGGACGGTTCGGGTTCACACACGAGTCCACGATTATCACAGACCTTATTATAAAAAATCTTGGATGCCAAGCACAACCGTAAAAAACAACAACAACAAAAAAGATTTGTAACATTTATTATAAAAGTACAAAGTACTATTTAAAAATAAAAAAGAGACATTTTGTTTATGATTTAGCATAAATACTAATCAAATAGACATTTCCGAATGCTTGTAATGAGCGTGTCGAGCTCATCTTGCCCTGAACCGATGAAACCGAGCGACTAGGATGAGTGTAGCTCCTTTAACAGAGCAGAGAGAGAGTTCATTTCCCATGGGTCAGTTTTCTGTTCCCGGCCGAACGCCGGTGCCGTCCCTGACGGACCGAATAAAGGTGTGAATCTACAGGGAAGGAACTGGCGGCAGGAAGGATTAGGGACACGTCATTTTTCGTGAGAGCGCACGTACACCAGGGAGGACAGGAGCAGCAGCTCCGGCGGTTTGTTCAACAAGATCAAGTTATCGCTCCGGAGCCCGTCGTAGTGCATCCAGTAACCGTCTATCTGGAACGCTGCCGAGTAATGATGCTCTTCCTGGTTGAAAAGAGTGGCGCCCTCTAGAGAGTACCTGTGGGGAAACCAATGTTTATTGATGTTGCATATCGGTGTAATAATAATAGAAAAAAATTAAATCCCATATCCTTATTCTAATGCGCCACTAAAGTACAATGAACCTCAGATCGGATTAGGATCTTCAGTGGCGTCTCACCTGAATCATTCCACCTCTTAATACTTTTGATGCTGTAGAAACCACTTATAATATAGAGAGATGCAGTAGGATATCACAGACAGGAATAAAAATTTATATATATATATATATATATATATATATATATATATATATATATATATAATCTATATATAAATATATAAACACTTATTATAATAATATTATAATAATAATGCCCACCTGAAGAGAAATCCCCAAACGTAACTCGATTATATTAGAGTATAGTAAGATTATAGGGTTAAACACTACCTTTTAATACATAACGTTAATATGTATTAACATAACGTTAATTTAATACATAAGGTCCAGATGGACTAGGACTCCAAGAAGGCCATTTTTAGCATGTATCTAAACACTGATTCAGTAGCTTTAGTCGCTAGTGCCTCCGGGGCATTCCGGCTCGCCACAGTGTGACGTCACCTTCGTCGTCCCTCGTTTAAACAAGGCTCTGGTTTACAGCGACTTTCCCTTTCAACAAACAACCAACGCAACAAGCAAAATCAGGACCTGTGATCGGACAGAGCCAAGTGGTATGGGAACGTAGGAGAGGTCCTCCGATTTCCACATCTGCATGTTAAGGATGATGAAGGGAGGAGCGCCGTGGCAGAACTCTCGCTGCGAGAACTCTCTCAGCCCGTTACACCTGCCAAGGCAAGAGCAACATCGTCAGGAAACCACTATTTCTCAATTAGCTTTCTCAAGATGTTTTCTAGACTTATTATTATTATTATTCACCCGTATTCCTGGCAGAGGACGACCTTTGGACAAAAGAACTCATCTACGGCAGACTGAATAAGATCTTTGTCAGGGAGTTCATACGGAGGACTGCGGACAGAGAGAGCACACAATATAAAATGGGCATGGACAAAGGAACCCCACTGGATTAAAAAGAAAGAATATCGCAAATCCTACAATTAAAGGACTAGGGGAGTAACTCAACTATGCTATCCTGCTACACTTGAGGCATTTGTGGGTATTTGTGGAACACCCAAAGGTGCTGACATTTATACTCAACTTACACTCGACAATTACGGATCATTTAACTAAACGCCCCCCCCCCAAGCCATCAATTAAAAGGTCACCTAGAGGCCATTTGTAAACAGCTCTAGACAGCTGTGCTTCATTTTCACTAGACATGGTGTAGGTGAAAATAGCAGTACATACATACAGCGCATTGGAAAAGTGTTCATAGCCTTTGAATATGTCCACATTTTGTAACGTTAACACTGAAGTGCATTTTATTGGGATTTTTTGTGACAGACCAACACAAAGAATAGCATCATTGTGACATGGAAGAAACATTATACATGATGTTTATGCTTTTTTTTTTCATAATTAAAAATCTGAAATGCATATGTATTCAGTCACCGCCTGAATCAACACTTTCTCCAACCACCTTCCACTGCAATTCCTTGCTGCAAGTCTTTTTGCACATCTGGAGACATCATTTTTGCTCGTTCTTCTTTGCAAAGACGAACAACAATTTTCAATTCTCGCCAAAGATGTTTTTTTTTTTTTAACTCCATCAACACCATCTTCCCTGTCCCGCCTGAAGAAAAGCATCCCCACAGCATGATGAAGCCACCACCATGTTTCAAACTGCAAAAGGGGACAAAAATGGTTTTCCTCTCTTCCATAATAGCAAGATTACTGTCCAGTTAACCAGTGAACCGACTCTCAGGTGGGAGAGCTGTGGACCTCTGCAGCTCCTCCAAAGTTACCATGGGCCTTCTGGCTGCTTCTTGGATCAATGCTCTTCTTTCCCAGCCTGTCAGTTTAGGTGGACGTCCATGTCTTGGTCGGTCATCAGTTGTTTTAGAACCTAACCCCTGCTTTAAACTTCACAACTTTATTTCAGACCTGTCTGGTGTGTTCTTTTGTCTTCATGATGCAGTTTGCTCTCTAATGTTCTCTAACAAAACTCTGAGGACTTCATAGAACAGCTGGGCTTTAAATACACACAGGAAGACTATAATTACTAATTAGGTGACCTATGAAGGCCGTTGATTTCATCAATTTTAATTGGGTATATGTGTGAAAAGGTGGCTCATAAAAAAATAAATAAATAAAATCTTTAACACCATGTATCATTTTCCTTTCACGTTACAATTTTGAGATACTTTGTGTCTGGTCTAAAATCCCAAATAAAATTGTATATTCATTTATTACATTTTATTACATTTAAATAGCTGTTTGATAAAAGTAAATCTTCATACTCAAATGATCTAGTTTGCTGCATAGAAGCCAAAGCAGCATGCGTGTGTCTCTCAAAAACAATCAATTGTTAAACTTCTTGTTAAACTTTTGACCAAACGAACACGACGTGTGTGTCTCAAAGATTTCTTTCCTAATAGACAGCTGCATCTGCTGCTCCCAGGACTGGATACTTGAACCGTATTCTGCCTCTCTAACAATTATATTTGAATTAATCTTCTGAACACTCCAACAATTGACCTCTGAAGTATTGTGTGCATTCACGCACGGTTTCAGAGCACTGCAAAATAATATCACCTAGTTTCCAATGCCATGCTCACTTAATGTTTATGGTGTTCTGAAGGAACTCCTGGAACCGACACGGGCAGCAACAGCCCGTGCAATAGCTCTCCTGAACGGTAGACATCAGGTTCTCCAGATTCTTGGTGAAGTTCTCGTGCTCGTTGCCGAAAAGGTCGATCTCCAGAGCGGCTTGACGGATCTCGGCCCGGTACTGGCGCTTAGACATCCGGTCCCAGATCCACAACATCTTGACTGTGGTGTAGTCGTAGGAGTCCATCAAATAAAGAAAGTGCTCCACAAAGCGCCGTCCCAGGAACGAACCCACTTCGCGGCGGAAGGTCTGGTTGTCCCGCAGGATGACGTACAGGAGCATCAGGAAGCCATCGATGGTGCACGTGTTCTTCAGATTGATTTGAACATACAGCGGAATGCAAGACACCGCCTTTTGACCGGCCCGGATGGTGTATACACCACCCCAGGGGAGAACGGGCCTCCAGAAGGAGCAATATTCCACCTCGTTGTTCTTGATCAATGCACGGATCTCTTCGATCAAGGTTTTGGTCCTGTCAAAAGGTACAAAACAAACAAACAAACATGGAAGTTGGCATGTTTGGACATTTTGTGAGACGAAGCTTAAGTCATGTTTAGAGTAAATACAGAAGGTCCTAGGTGTTAGAACGTGTTCAGACAACTCAATTACTGACATGGACTTTCACCTGCATTAAACATAACCTCTGAACACACACACACACACACACACACACACACACACACACACACACGCACGCACGCACGCACGCGCACTCTAATGTAAGAGCAGGGAAAATATAAGCAAATACTATCAGCATTATCTCTAAAGCCTCAAATTATCACGCGATAATCTCCACAAATGCACACATTATTGACATGCTTTATTTGATTAAAATGTAAAACTTGGTGCAGTTTAATTAAATGCACATCACATCGTCCTGCCCGCTTCCGGCATCCACACAAAGCCCCGCCCCCCAAAATTACTCCTGGATGATCGAACCCGCGAAGAGAGCAATCAAAATATTGTAACAAATATTCCGGTTTTTAAACTGTTTATTTTCCTTTATTTCCTTTTATTGTCTTATTTTAATATTCTATTTAACTAGGATATCTATACAAAAGTGCTTCGATAATGCTATTTTAAATTATATTGTCTTATTATATTACGTTTAAAAACACAATTTTTATACATTATTTTTACTAATAACTAAAAAAAAGAAAAACATGTCCAGCCTGTATAACACATGCCTGAGCTGATGATGAGGATAAACAGGGTTGCACTAGCTGGAAGTCTAATCCGTATAAATAAAATCCGCGTCACGTGATCAGTCACATGAGGACAATAATGCACAATGTTGATTATTTAACATTATCCCCCTGCGTCAAGAAATGCAATAAAATCACGTTTGCAGGAAAACGTGGACAATCTAAATCTGCTCCAGTCCAGCAGATCCACCAAGCTGGACTTTCACGTCTTTAAGTTTACGCTTTACCTCTCGCTCTGAACACCGCGTGGCGAATTCACGTCCTCGATGTCCTTCAAATAGCACACATTCCTCTCCATAGTGGTTTGGATCGCATGTTTCGTTTGAAATAATAATAATAATATTAATAATAATAAAAATCTGGAGCGCATCCGAGCTTCAAAACATGGCATCTGCGTTTTCACAACATCCTGACAAACGTACACTGGACACGCCTACCACACGTGACGTTTTCACAATAAAATGGGCGTGGATAAGAGAGCAGGCGACGTGCCCGAAAGAGCCTACTTGTTGTCGACAAGTTACTCTCTCTCTCTCACTCACTCACTCACTCACTCACTCTCTGTGTGTGTGTAAATCTCTGAAATTTACACATAAAAATGTTTATGGAAATGATAAAAAAAAATCTGGTAGTTAATATACATTTGTGTTGATTTGTGAAGTGAACTTCGGCCTGTTTGACTCACGGAGAAGAACCGACTCTTTCGGCTCTATAGGGCTTGGGGAATCGATCACCTTTCTTGCCACACGCTGCTTTCCTGCCACACACACACACACACACACACACACACACACACACACACACACACACACACACACACACACACACACACACACACACACACACATATATATATATCGGGATGAATTGGACCACAGACAAGCCTCTTCACGTCACTTTACATAGGTACCGGACTTTCCGAACATCCATGTGGCTGATGAACCGAAATGCCCACATGCCCACTCCAAAAGGTAGAAGAATGGAGGGGAATTGTTAGAGCATATATAGCACATATAGTGTATATAGAGTTTAGAATATTCATATTAAATTGAACTCTTTGTGGTGACTGTGTCACGATAGGAGCACTCCGGTAAGGTTTTGCCCGTTTTTTGTTTTTGTTTTGCTTTCAGTGTTTTTCCCTGTGTTTCCCCATAAGATGGCGCCATTGTGTCCTATCATTTGCGCACTTACAATATAGTACATTTAAATTTTATATAAATTCCTCAAAATGGCAGTTCAATATATAAAAAAATGTAAACGCATCATGTATTTAAAGCTACATTTCCCATTACTATATGTGCAAAATTTGTTGCAAAAGTTAAATTATATATTTGGCATTTTCAAGAGTAGCTTTAATATGCAAATTATATGCTAATTCTAATGCTTCTAGAAAGTTTAACAGTGAAAATGTATTACCCATTCTGCATGTATTTACCCAGATGTGCATAAGTGGCCTATTTGCAATAAATAGCAGTATGAAAAATAAGGGTATGGGGTCTATGATTACACACATGGGATTGAATAATGTACAGAAGGTGCAGTACGGTAATAGTATATGGTATATTAACGGTACATATATATGAAATATACAGTAGTGCAATGATAGACATGAGGCAACTGTAACATCTGCTCGATGACAGAAATGGTAGCAAAATCATCATTTGAATGTTATTTTTCCTAAATGCATTTAGCATTTATGGATTGCATATTTTTCCATAACACAGTGGGATATTTGTCAGTTTTAAAATGCATTCTGAGCCAAATGTATTAGCAAAATGGGTAATTGAAATGTAATTTACAAAAAAATGCATTTAATGCACTGACACAAAAGGCATTTTCATTTCAACTCCCAGTGACAAATGTATTTAAGTTGGCGTGGTTTTGAAAATGCATTAATAGCTGACCAGGCCTGTCCTCAGTCATTCTTAACCAAAATACTCTCAATTCTCCCAAACAAGTCAAAATAAAGATATTAAGCAAACTAAATCCGTTCTCTGTATGCTACTGTATTTATGCTACCTTAGAGATTGTAGTTCCCCAGTATCTGTAAAGCTCTCGTCTATACAATTCTATGCTTTTCCTCAACCTAGTCGAGAATTACGACAGGATATCCTCAATTGATTTTCAGTGATAATCCATCCAGTGCTGGAGATGGAAGTGACTCACGGGCATTAAGAATAATCACAAGACAAAAACTTCTTTTTACAGCCCTTTAAATTTTCTTCCCTGCCATTTCTAATGTCCTGTGGAAGTGGAATGCATCTATTATGCAGGGAAACACCACCAGACCACTTTACTAAGCGCTACAATCATAAATATATTGAAAAGGGTTTAGGCATGTGACTGGGGAGCTTCAGTCTTTTCATAAATGTTCTACTGCAACCATGTCTGAGCGATTCAAACAAAAAACACGTTTTAATTAATTGCGTTTATTACTACAGGAGTTGGCGAATAACTTGGAAAGATAGAGCACCATGAATATATGGTTAACATGGGTCAAAATGGAAGATCATGGGTGGCCAGCTCTGACATCAATACTACTGAAGACCTTTGGGAAGATTTTGATTGCTGACTGCACCCCAGTAAGCTGAGGTCAATTGTTATTATTTCACTTTCTCCCCTTCTTTAATGAGTCTTTTTAACAGAGGGGTTCATATCAGTATTCATGTGAACCTAAGTCCATTGACCAGGATGTCTTTGTATTCTGAAACAGTACAGTTTCCCTTTACTGGGGAAAACCTGTTCCAACATAACAGTAGCTAAAATGTGGTATTTGCTAAAATCAGTGCATAAAAAAATAAATAATAAAATAGCATTTAATAATAAAATAACATCCCTGCTGAACTGTTATAAGACATCAATGCATGGCTTCACTAATTCACTTCAGGAAAGAAAACCCCATGGCCAAAATGTAGTAAAAAGCCTTCAGTGAAGACTGGAGTTCACAAAAAAAGCAACAAGGGAACAAATCCAGTGTTAATGCCCATGGATGTGGAAAGAGACCAAGGACAGAGAGGAGTTTAATGGTCTTTTGCTGTATAATATTGCAGTAAGTAGACAGAAAATTCGTTTATCAACATCACTGCAGCACGCCATATGAACAGAACCTTGAATGAATCAGAAAAAAAAGTATGCTACGTATACAGTCCTGTATACAGTTACAATACTGCATGCGACAAGAAGCGCGGGGAAGCTGACTCATCTTGCCCTTTCAGGAGAGTCAGTCCCAATAACTTTTATCCTGGGAGCTTCATTGTTATTTCAAAGCTGCCGGCTCAACACACACACACACACAAAAAGAATCTCGTTTCAGAACCTTGGAGAGCGACCTGTCACTGGGCCTCACTAGCCAAGTTCAATACTGTGATATTATCGTGTCAGCTTTTCTGAAGGCATGCACTACTAATTCTATTCAATTCAATTTAGACCCGTTTGAAATTGCACATGGATGAACAATAACACAGCATGGCACTACATCCTGATTTAGCTCTTTAATGAACAAGAGGTTACAGTAATAGGAAAACCGTAAACCATTTTCAGTGTATGGGATTATATACATTACCTTTATATAGTGTAGTATATCCGTTTGCGGGAGTAGTAGCTTAATGGTTAAGGAATTGGGCTTGGGATACCACGAGTTCATTATTCTAGCCACACTTAATAGGGCCCCTGATCGAGGCCCCTAATACCTATAGCAGCGCACATGAGATAAATGCAAGATGCTCTGGAAAGGGCCTGGGTTTTTGGTTCTACTATTTATGGTTCTACTATCCTTCAAAGTTTTACCACCTTTCACATGGGTTTCCTCTGGGCTGTCCAGTTTACCTTTACACACAAAATATACAGACCGTCATAATTTGGGTGAAAAAAAGGATGCGAATGTCGCCCTGTAAAAGTGGTCCGTGTCCTCTGGTTATACCGTTTAAATTAAATGTTGCCGCCCTTCTGGGCTGTCTGATTTTCTCGGACCATCTTTAAACCTTCCTACTTTTTCCAGGTGGAATGAGGGTGCGAATGTTGCCCTGTAAAAAGGTGACCCATGCCTCTGGTTGTGCTGTCTGTATCAAGATTTTTGCTCCTTTTCCTCAGGGTTGTCCGGTTTCCTCGCACCATCCAAAAACACGCCTATTTTGACCAAGGGTGCGAATGTTGCCTTGGAAACATGACCCATTTACATTGACGGCATTTGGCAGACGCCCTTTATCCAGAGCGACAACTGAGTGGTTGAGGGTTAAGGGCCTTACAGAAGGGCCCGTTAACGGAAGTTAGGCAGTCCTGGGATTTGAACCTCTGTTCTTACGGCCCAGAGCACAATTCCTTAACCACTGAATTCCCACTTCCCTTTTCATTCATAGTTACAATCAACCTTTACCTTAAATAAATAAAATGTACCATTTTTAGTGCTTATTTATTGGGGTTTTTTTTTCAAGAAACGCATTTGGATTTCTTGTGTGTGTGTGTGTGTGTGTGTGTGTGTGTGTGTGTGTGTGTGTGTGTGTGTGTGTGTGTGTGTGTGTGTGTGTGTGTGTGTGTGTGTGTGAGAGAGAGACCTTCAGGTAAACGCTGCTTCTCTGCTGCTGCTGCTGCTGCTGCACGCGCTCTACGCTACAGAGTGACGCAGCGGAAGCCCCGGCGCGTGCAGCGGACCGTAACAAGGCGCAAAGGAGGAAGGAAAGGGGAAAAAAAACAACGCGCACGCCTTATAATAATAACAAATAATAATAAACAAGAAAATCATCAACCCGGATTTATTGTTCGAATCAACGAGCACTTCCGTTCAGGGAAACGCAACCGTAACGGTAAGAAGAGCGGAAATGCTTCTTTAATACATTTAATTCCGATATATTCATCGACGTGTTGACTGTGTCTCCGTGGCTGCGCACACACACACACGCACACACACACACACACACACGCACACACAAACACGAGAACATGCTCGTGACGATATTTATAATAGGGCCTGGGTCGGTTTTATATCAGAATAAAAACATGCCTATGTATCGGATACCCACCAATCGTTATGCCCTTAATCCTATATATTGTATTTATTTATTTTTCTCTCGACAGCAATCTGGATTCCCGATTTGCATTCCCATATGTGGGCTGCAGGTCTGTAGTCCATGTGTAACCTGTCACCGATACCCCCCCCCCACACACACACACGCACACGCACACGCACACGCACACAGTAGCAGAATATTTCAAATCACTATTCTCTATTTGACTTTGCTTCCATACATTGTATGTTTTCCTATATATGTGTGTGTGTGTGTGTGTGTGTGTGGTTTTTGTGGAATGGGGATATCGCACATAGAGAGCATGGATCAATCACTATTTTGCCTAAAAACATTTCCATTTGCCTTCCTGAGGTTAAGAGAAGGATTTGATGCACATGTAGCATTGTCTGCTTGCAAATGTAACTGGATCACAAGGTATTATGAATAAAGACATAATAAAGGCACACACACACACATGCATTATGATGTTAGGAGTGGGTAGTAAAACCACTGGTCTCTATTTGACTTTATTCACATATTGAAGGATCAAAATGTTGTGAGATCAAAACCACCCACAACGCCCATGAGAGAGGTCCTTTAACCCTTACCTGCTCAGTTCCACATGTGGTCATGGTCAGGTATGTAAGCGTAAATAGATTTTAAAGCCATTCAGTGTCTAAACCTAAAGTCAATCATTTCTACATCAGTTCTACAGCGGACATGGCGTCGACTTCATATGTATTTATCCACATACTGGCTCGGATTTGAATAAATAACTAGCCACTGTGATTAGAACTGCGTCACACAGCCCAGGATTGCACTCATTTTATAATGCAAAAAAATGTAAACTGGAATATTAATTCCAAAAAACCTTTTCAGCCCTTAATGTTACAATTTCATAAAATAAAAGAGTGAAAAAGGAAATAAATACAGTCACCTGACATGCATACCCCATAAATTCTACTTCAACACTTTTAACGGCGCTCTGGTTTTATAAAATCATAAACTGCTATCATTACTGCACTCTTCCTTGCACAAAAAACATTTCAGATTACAAACAGCAACAACCCTAAATTCCCTGTAAGCAGCACTCTTCACGTTTTAGCCACATACTTTTGATAGGATGATCTATGGCATGCCGATCATCTTCTGAAGCTGTCGAGATGGATGCGTCTTTTTCTGGGTTGCTGGAAGGTTTATCCTCTCTGTGTGTTTATTGATGATGGACATTATAACATGAAAATACCTTTTGTAACTGAAGTGTGTCGACTTTCTATATCTAGACTTTAACATTCACAAGGCGTGTGTGTGAAAGAAAGTTCTTGGTTTTGGTGTGTTTTTTTAAATTTCACCTATTATTATTATTATTATTATTATTCAAATCACTAGACAAAATCATTATTCATACTTCATGAAAAAAGTCCATACGGATCATTAAATCATGAATAACCATCTATTTCATTTTTAATAGATTTTTAAAAACATTATTATTTTTTTAAATATAGCATGGTCATCTTCTTCATTCATTCATCTTCTGCTGCTTTATCCGATCTATGGCATGGTCAGATATGGTCAAATTCTCAATAATGGCAGGTGTGTAAACAGAAGCGCCCTGGTGTAGGTCCGCAGCTTGTCCACAGGGTATACGTAATGATGGCGTGTTTGTATAGCTACTGACGTTGACAAGGACACTCTTCATGCCGGGGTGGGTGTGGCGTTGACATGAATAATCAATAACACTATATGCAGTCTTGTGCCCTTGAAAGCAAAAAAAAAAAGTAAATAATGAATAAAATGATACTAAATAAATCGCAAAAGAAGTGTATGGCACAGGGTAATATTACTATCAACTTTTCGATTGGTTTCGTGTCAGTTTAGAAAAAATATAAAAAAAATTCAAACCTATTCGACCCCAAGTGTCAATGTGTGGCCTTTGTTCTTTTACTCGCTAGCCTTACGATTTCAGCCTTTTAAGTAAAAGGAGCGGAGATTAATTATCCAACGTATTCATCAGAACCTGCTCGGGGGGGTGAATGCGAGCTCTGCAAATGTATCGTCTATAAATTACAGAGGATCCGCGCCTGTTTATCCCGAGCGCACGCGATCCATAGGGCCAAAATCGATAGACAGAGTCTTTAGTAGACATTCCGTTACACAGCCTGCACAACCCGAGGCTGATGTTTAAACCTGAAATGCTGGAAATTCAATGTATTGTTTCATCCTAACATCGTTATTGAATAATGAATGATTCAAGTGGTATGTTAGTGTAGTAAGTGAGATTAGACTTTGTTTCAATAAGCTGTTTGTTTGGGAATCTAAGCAAAGCTATCAAAGCGGAGCAATACATCGTATATTGTATTATTTTACATTACATTACATTATTGAGGGTACAGTGGTTTAGTGGTTAGCACGTTCGCCTTACACCTCGATTACGGGGGTTCGATTACTGTCTCCGCAATGTGTGTGTGGAGTTTGCATGTTCTCCCCGTGCCTCACGGGGGGGGGGGGGGGGGGGGGGGGGGGGGGCGTATCATGGCTGACCCTGCGCTCTGACCCCAGTTTCCAAACAAGCTGGGATGTGCGAAGAAAAGAATTTCACTGTGCTGTAGTGTATATGTGACAAATAAATAGATACAATTTTATTGTTGTTGCATAGTACAGGTACACAGCAACGAAATGCAGTTTAAGCATCTACCAGAAATGCAAATAGTAGCAATGTGTGTGTGTGTGTGTGTGTGTGTGTGTGTGTGTGTGTGTGTGTGTGTGTGTGTATGTAGTATATATATATATATATATATATATATACTATATATATATATATCTATATATATATATACTATATATATATATATATATAGCTAAATATACTGAGTAATATAAATATGTAGCATATGTACAGCATTAAAGGCTATTCTATTCTATTTTATTCTATATTGTTCGCCCTGTGTTATTAATAAGCACTTGATAAAAGCACTTAAACCCAGTTCCCTAATGCATGCGTCTCTTCTCGTCTCTCGTAGATGTAAAGATAATCTCTCTCTCTCTCTCTCTCTCTCTCTCTCTCTGCTCTCTCTCTCTCTCTCTCTCTCTCCCTGCTTTCTTTCAAACAGGTGACCACATATGGCTATCGTATCTATCCCGGTCAGGACGGTGCACTGTATTATCCTGAAGTGAAAAAAAGAAAAGAAAGACGTGATCAGAAAAGCTATGAAGTTAGAAGACCCCTTGGGCTAGTGTCCGTTAAGTAGTAAAACACAGCAGCTGGTATGGACAACACGTGTGTGTATTCTTTGTGTTCGAGAATGAATGTGTTTGGGTTTTTAAAGGAACCAATCTGATGTAATAATAATAATAATACAAACCTTGTAATCAAAGCAGGATACATGTATCATGAGCATAATGAGACTACGGGCTGTTTTAATCAGCTTAACGGCATACGAAGTGTGATGAGACGTCTGATTTGGTTTTATTACATAAATCTGTTGATTTGGAAAAGCAAAGCGAGTACAAAACTGCATTAAAATGCAGAACAGAACAGTATTTTTTTATTCTATAGGATGTGCTGTGCTTTCATCTGCCTGATACAATTATTCATTTAAACTAACAAACACATGTATTCAATTTTATACCCTTTACTTAGTACTAGACAATTCTAGCCATGAGTCTTTTTGTGTATGATACAATACTTGGAAATTTTCTGCTATCCTTCATGCTCTGGTGATGGATCCGGTTGAATGGTTACCATCAGGGGACACTCAATTTTAGGGCACTCTGTAGGGCCGAAGTCAGGGCTCTGGCTGGGTTCTGGCAGGACTCTGGTAGGGCTGTGGGTTCTTGCAGGGCCCTGGCCAAGTTCTTGCAGGGCTCTGGCTGGGTTCTGGCTTGTTTCTGGCAGGTTTCTCGGTTCTGCCTGGGTTCTAGCTGGGTTCTGGCCCTGTGTCTGGCAGGTCTCTGGCTGTCTTCTGTCAGGGCTCTGGCCCTGTCTCTGGCAGGTCTCTGGCCACGGTGAAAATAACACCTAGGACCTAGAGTGCTAATAATAAACGGTGAAAAACAGGGGTGTCAAACTCATTTTCTTGGGCCACATCAGCATTATGGTTGCCCTCGAAAGGCCAATTGTAACTATAAGACAGTATATTGAAATCTCCACACTGTGGGACGAATAAAGGTTTATCTTATCTTATCTTATATACTTTTTGATGAGCAACACCGCCTCATAACACAAAAGACATACCATTTTTTCCTCCTTGAAGCACAAACTTGTATTCGCTTTATACATTTTTCTCGGCAAGGGCCTTCCGTCCATGTTGCTTCCTAGTCATTTTTGGATCATTTGTAGAAATTTCTCAATTCTCCTTGTGCGATGTGGGATACAGTGCAACTTGGTGGCGGGATGCCCGCACTTCGCTGTATCATAGTTGCATGCATTGTGGGAGATGTCGTTTATGCAAGCTTTAAAGCAGCGTACCTTTATTTTAAGAAAATAATACACTTTTTAAGGTCACGTAAAATGATGTAGTGGACCTCATATGGTCTTGAGTATGTCAAAGTTTGTCCTTTAGCCACTCCTTTGTTGTGTTGTGAAGATCGTGTTAAAATAAATAAATAAATAAATATTATAGTCATATATTAAGTTCTATAGATAGCAGGATAGATGATAGACCAGCACCAAATAATCAGTTTTTTTAATGGCATGTGATCTTTGCCTTTCACAATCAGTGTATTGGGCGCTCCTGATTCTAGATTGTAAACGTAATGCAGATTATAACAGCATGTAGATTATATGTCTTCCTTCTTCAGTGATACACACATCATTTGATGCCTTTGCTAATAAAATGAAGAGAATATTTATAACAAATTTGCTTACGGATGTATGCTTACGGATGTTACCATGTTGAGAATCGAATCCTGTGTACACATTCTGCCCACACGACACAGGCTACTTTGAATAACGTGGACTTTTTGTTTTTTTGTTTGTCTTTGAACCGACCGATTTTTGTACTATCACTATGAGAAAATGTGCATAGTTTCTTTCTACATTATTTATTTTTTCAAAGCGTTGGCCCCTGACCTAGTTTTCCTGTCTCCAATTTAGCACATAGTGTCATTACTACTACATAGAAAAGTGTGATATGTCTCCGGGGATAAAGTCCAGGAATAGCTCGATCAAATTAGTGGATTAATGTAACCTTGTTGCATTAAAAAAAAAAGTTTATTCCTTGTTAACATTTTGCCTTAAAATAAATTGTGTTATTGCTTTCTACAGTGTCTACTTTTCTGTTCTTCCAGTCACGATGGTCTTGTTTCTGGTTGCCACACTGATTTCAAACACCTCCTCACATGCCAACTGGACAGCAGGTAGGGTCGTCTAAGTTGTTTTAAAAAAAAAATTATAAAAAAAGTATGTATATATATATATATATATATATATATATATATATATATATATATATATATATATATAATATATTTGTTTTATATATTTTTTTTTCTCAGATCCTCCTGCTCCTCAGGGTTCCCACATCCTCCCCTGCTGCTCTCGTCATTCATTTCTCTTCTTCTCATCATCTTCATCCTCCTCGCAGTCTACCTGCTTAGGTAAGGCAAATATATGCATACATACACACACACGTGTATGTATATATATATATATATATATATATATATATATATATATATATATATATATATATATATATATATATATATATATATATATAATATCACACACACACGTCATGTATACAGTTGTTTGTTACACCAATGTTTGTCCGAGCGCCCTTTCCCGGCAAGTCGAACAGCTGCCTGTGTAATAAACAGTAAAAAGCAGTTGTTCTTGCTGCGTAGAGTCTCTTCAGAGCTCAGCTGCTGCTTTGAATCAGAAGTCTGCCTCATGAGAAAGAACAGCTTCAAATGGTGTGGCCTTTTAGCCCATGTTCTCCACGACTACATTATTGTTTATTGGATTTGTTTATTGTGTGTTTTCTGGATCGCTTTATTATTATTTTGACTTTATTGCATTAAAGGTTTCGGCACCAGAGGAAGGATCTTGTCACGTCGGTTGACAAAAAGCTACCTAATGGCTTCCTGGAGGATCAAGGTCAGACTTTTTTTCTTCCCGATCCAAATCCATAGAGGTTAGACGTTTGTATTGTACATGAGGGATTGTTGTTCCTGGAAGTAAATGCACTGTAAATGTGGTGGAACTGGTGGTCTGTACAAAGGAGAGATCAAAAATTCTTAGCCAGGAAGAGATAAACATGTTATTATACGGTTCTTTTTAAAGGAAGACTCTGGCGTGAAGAAATCGGAGCGAAGAAAGATGATATATTGATGTTTGATATGCTCTGCCCTGTCTCTCAGAACAAACAGTAGTGCTCCTCCCCAGATCTCCTTCACCATCAAAGCATTACTTCCCAATCCCACTGGACTCTCTGGAGGAAGAGTACCGCCTGCGCATGGCAGATGATGGCAAGCTGTTCAGAGAGGAATTCAATGTACGAGTGCAGCTCTCTCCGTCCACTGTCTGTCTGTGTCTCTCCCGCTACAATACTTTCATTAGGATTTCTCTCTGTTCCCAGTCTTTGCCTTGCGGGTTCGGCCGCGGAACATTCGAGGAAGCGAGCAGAGAAGAGAACAGAGAAAAGAACAGATATCCAAATATACTGCCCTGTAAGTGTGGACCACAGATAAATGTATGGAAATACAATCAGAAGGTTTTTAGTCAAAAATGTAATATATATATATTACCGTTATAAATACTGTTTTATAATAATACTGTATATAAATACTGTTTTATATACACACACACACACACACACACACACACACACACACACACACACACATATATATATACCCACTGCTGGGTCAAATCCCACGACCACTCCTGGATCAAATCCTGCTATTGCTGCTAGGTCAAATCCCACTACCCACTGCTTATATGTTCAAATCCAATTAACACTGCTAGGCTAGGTCAAATCCCACGATCTTCTGTTGGGTGCTTGAGAAAGGAACTTAACCCTTAACTGCTCGGATGTATACTGAGATTATTGTATGTTGCTTTGAATTGAAGCGTCTGCCAAATGATTTAAATGATCCCATTGATTTTTCTATTAAATTTCTATTATTTCTAATTTTCTTGATCCTATTTCTTGAAAAAAAAAAAAACAATTCCAGACCTGACCTAATCATGTTCTAGAGCGGGGTGCTGGTGAACTACTTTTAAAATGCCAGCATCACAAAAAGCTACCTACATTAAAATGTTAATGTTAAAATAAATAAATAAATAAATTATATTAAGTTCTATAGATAGCAGGATAGATGATAGACCAGCACCAAATAATCAGTTTTTTTAATGGCATGTGATCTTTGCCGTTCACAATCAGTGTATTGGGCGCTCCTGATTCTAGATTGTAAACGTAATGCAGATTATAACAGCATGTACGTAGATTATATGTCTTCCTTCTTCAGTGATACACACATCATTTGATGCCTTTGCTAATAAAATGAAGAGAATATTTATAACAAATTTGTACGAAAAATTAAAAAAAAATTACTCAATTGAAGCCAATGAGAGCAAACCATCCACATAATGTGTCATGGGGTCACTTCTAAATTGTGATGCTTGTGGTGATTTTTCGGAATTAATATTTGTCTTACACTCAAGTTGCTTATTCTTTTTTAAATTATTTTATTACATTGTTTTCTGAATTTTGGTGTTACTTTGTTTTTTTGTTTTTTTTACTGTAATCACTGAAAACTAAGAAATCTAAATACACAGTTATTTATTTTTATTCATGCTTATATATATATATATATATATATATATATATATATATATATATATATATATATATATATATAAATAAAAACCCGACGTTGAAGGTTATTTAGGTTTTTCTAGCACCATATTAAAATATTTTCACTTTCAACCTTCCACAGATGATCACTCGAGAGTCCTGCTTTCCCACACGGATGCCCGCATTTGCTCAGACTACATCAATGCCTCGTACATAGACGTGAGTGCTTTCTTTCTGCTCCGTGCTAAAAGCGACCGCTTGAAAGAGTTGGCCAAATGATGATTTATGCCCATTGTTTGTGTTTAGGGTTACAAGGAAAAGAACAAATTCATCGCAACTCAAGGTAGGCTTCAAAATGTCTAAACATATACAAAGGGGTTTCGTTGCCAGCTGTGGCATCAAAACATGTTTTTTTTTGTTTAATTTAATATTTAATATATCAAGTTCCAAAATAGATAGAAAAATATAAGACATTTCGGTCACTTTATATTTATTTGAGAGATGGAGCTTTCTCAAAGGTAGGGAACAGGTGAATGTAACACTAAATTAACTCCAGGTCATAGGAAGCAGGTGAACGAGATATTTTAGAGCATAGGCATCTTCAGGGACCTGCCCTGTAACTCTCACAGATACTAACTCACATTTACCCTGCTAAAAAAATCCCTCACAAGTCAGGGATAAAAATGTGTAGAATTTTCAGTAGGGGTTCGTAATTAGTGTATTATCTACAAAACATTATTTCAGTCTCGCTCTTCATCATAGGATCCTCAGGGTCCATAGATAACAGCAAGTTCAACATTTATTAATTAATAAAATAATTTTTTTAGTTGTATGATTTTCAGATTAAACCCAGTTTAAGGGTCACCAAAATGTCTAGCCATGTCCACACCCTCATTTTAGCCACACCCCAGCCACATCTTCCTCATGGTTTTATATCCCCTCATTTTAGCCTCACTATGTGAGAGCCAAGCCCTCTTCACAATCACACTCTCTTGTCAACCTCCACTTTAGTCATATCCCTTTCCACTCATCCCCAGCTCGGAGTAAAGACAGTGGTCCGATAGCCACACCCACATTTTAGCCACACCCCTTTCTATATAAAACAATAAAACTCTTGTTGGCCTCCTCTCACACCCCCAACAAGCACACCCTCCTCTCGGTAACACCCCCAACAAACACCTCCTTCTCTCAGTCACGCCCCCAACAAACACCTCCTTCTCTCAGTCACGCCCCCAACAAACACCTCCTCTTCTCAGTCACGCCCCCAACAAACTGAGGCAACTCCTCCTTCTGAGAGAAGGAGGTGTCCTCTCAATCACGCCCCCAACAAACAACTCCTCCTCTCAGTCACGCCCCCAACAAACATCCTTTTCTCAGTCACGCCCCCAACAAACATCTCCTCCTCTCAGTCACGCCCCCAACAAACATCCTTTTCTCAGTCACGCCCCCAACAAACATCTCCTCCTCTCAGTCACGCCCCCAACAAACATCCTTTTCTCAGTTACGCCCCCATCAAACAACTCCTCCTCTCAGTCACGCCCCCAACAAACACATCCTTTTCTCAGTCACACCCCTGACAAACACCTCCTCCTCTCAGTCACGCCCCCAACAAACACATCCTTTTCTCAGTCACACCCCTGACAAACACCTCCTCCTCTCAGTCACGCCCCCAACAAACACATCCTTTTCTCAGTCACACCCCTGACAAACACCTCCTCCTCTCAGTCACGCCCCCAATAAAAACATCCTTTTCTCAGTCACACCCCTGACAAACACTTGAATCTTCATTAATGTTTTGTTTATTGTTGTCTATGTGCAGGCCCGAAACCAGAGACGGTTGCTGATTTCTGGAGAATGGTTTGGGAGCACAAATGTGCCACTATAGTCATGTTGACGAACATACGGGAGCGGAAAGAGGTAAACATACAATGTTCCATTTGGCGTGTTGAATATGGGAATGCTTGTGAGGTACAAATCCTGAGCATCCGCATGTGCTTTTAGGAAAAATGCTGTCAGTACTGGCCGGAGCAGGGCTGCTGGTTGTATGGATCTGTGAGAGTCTCCGTGGAGGATGTCACAGTGCTGGTGGACTATACTATCAGGAAGTTCTGTGTGCAATATGTATGTTTGAATCCGGGCAAATACAGAATATAAGGAATTGCACATTTGTCTCCTAGAAGTATCATATACTCTTTCATAATGTGAACACGGTGAAAGATTTTCACCCAACTTGTTTTTGGATTCCAGCAATCGTCAGAAGGCTGCAGATCTCCGAGGTTGGTCACTCAACTCCACTTCACCAGCTGGCCTGATTTTGGGGTTCCACTCTCTCCTATTGGCATGCTCAAGTTCCTCAAGAAGGTCAAAAGTGTAAACCCAGCCCACGCCGGACCTATAATTGTTCACTGCAGGTAACCCAGACCACTAAATACTACAACTAAGTGTCCATAAAGGAATGAAAAATGAAAAGCAATGAAAATGAAACTCCTGGGGAGTCATCAGAATATTTAGAAGAGACTTGACATATTTATGTTTGTCTTCTCAGCTGTTTAATGAGGAAAAAGGCCATTATATGGACAATCTGAAACCTTAATGTATCTTAACCCAGTTATATATCAATTATCTATCTTAAGCGTGCCATGCTATTTTTCGTAAATATATTAAGCTGATTTCGTCTCACTTTATATGGCAAAAAAGATTTTCCCCCAACATAAAGAAATGCATTACAGCGCATCCATTTCTGTCCATCCTCTCTGAAATCTCTAGCGCCGGGGTCGGAAGGACCGGGACATTCATCGTGATTGATGCCATGATGAACATGATGCATGCTGAGGGAAGAGTGGATGTCTTTGGCTTTGTGTCCCGGATACGAAACCAGCGCTGTCAGCTTATCCAGACAGACGTAAGGCTTTATTTATTCTTGGGAATTCTTAGGCGTTATCACAATTCACACACTATTTCTATTCATTCGCATTGCTTGTTCTATTCTTTCAACATTGCTTGTGCACTTGCAGATGCAGTACTCGTTTATTTATCAAGCCTTGCTGGAGCATTTTCTCTACGGTGACACCGAGCTGGACGTGTCTTCTCTGGAGGGCCACTTGCACAGACTCCACAGTACTCACATACACATGGACAGAGTGGGACTCGAGGAGGAATTCCGAGTAATCAGACTTTTCATGAATTCTCATGTTCTCGCACCTTACACTATTTTTTATCTTATCTTCGTTCCTATTGTTTTACGTTTGCAGAAATTGACGAACGTTCGTATTATGAAGGACAACATGAGGACTGGGAATCTGTCAGCAAACATGAGGAAGAACAGAGTGCTGCAGATTATCCCCTGTAAGGAACACTGCTGAGCGGGAGCAAATCACCCGCTATTCAGAGATAATACGTATTTTATCATCATATATATAGTGTTGTTTTTCATTCAATTGAATTCAGTCTTACTCAGCTAGGATTGTGACAATTATGTTCCAGATGATTTCAACAGGGTAATCTTATCAGTCAAACGAGGCCAAGAATCCACAGATTACGTGAATGCCTCTTTTATAGATGTAAGTATCATTCTCTATTATGCAGTCAAGGATATATTTTGAACCCACTGTGCTGCCTGGTTATATTTGACACTTATTAAGCTGCGAATGTTTAGTGTGAATGCAGTAGAACATTTAGCTTAAATGTAAAAATTTGCTGATCTTTCAACTTTTCATAGTGGAATGGAAGGGGTCGTTTAAATATGACTGCAAATGTGTTGTGTATCACATGTAGGGTTACAGGCAAAAGGATTATTTCATAGCTACCCAGGGCCCGTTAGCACACACCGTGCAGGACTTCTGGCGCATGGTCTGGGAATGGAAATGTCACTCTGTTGTTATGTTGACGGAGCTAAAAGAGAGAGAGCAGGTACGCCCTTTCAGTAGCAACGCTTATTAATACTCTGCGCCGACATCGCAGACTGCATTCTTTATATTTTAACCACTAAAACTTGTTTAGAATGATATCCCTCATCCCTTCTTCGTTGCAGGAGAAATGTGTGCGTTACTGGCCTGCAGAGGGCGCCATTTCGTTCGGAGAATACAACGTGGAGTTAAAGAGAGACACGCTTTATGAGTACTTCAGCCTCCGGGATTTGCTCCTGACATACACACCGGCAAGTTATAGTTTTGTTTCGCCGGTTTTGAAACGATAGCTACAATTTCAAGTAGCAATGAAAGGCCTATAAGCGACTAATTCTGGTTCCAAATTTAAGCTTTTTAGAGAATAGTAATGCACCTCACAAGTGGGAATAATTTCCTATAGGCTCGATTGATATCTGTAATATTTCACACTATATATAATGAAGGCATTACTCTATGGCACAAAAAACAAATAAATAAAGGATGAATAGATTTTCTTTGTGGGGCACGGTGGCTTAGATGTAAGCACGTTCAGGGTTGAGGATTCGATCTCCTCGTGTCTCAGGGTTTTTTTCTCCGGGTTCTCCGGTCCCCCTGGTACAAAACACTCATGGTAGTTTGTATGGAAAGTTGTAAAATTGTCCCTAGTGTATAAACGTGAGCGTGTGTGTGCCATGCAATGGGATGGCATTCCGTAGACGGTGTGTCCTGCCTCGATGCCCGAAGACGCATGAGATAGATAGGCGCAGGTTCCCCGCGACCCGAGAGAGAACTCAGACAAAGCAGTAGAAGATTAAGGAAGATGAAAATGTAAACACCATTCTTTCAAAAGATATTTCCTCAACATTGTACAACATCAGTCTCACAGTAATCACCAAGAAGATGAGCGCATACGCTCACCTGCACTATTCTGTTACTCATTGAAACACTTAGGGATGACTTGTGTAGTAGGTAAGGAACACAGGAAACACACACACACTGCCAGAAGGTGTCAGAAGGACTATGTATTGATATGGACATGGAGAAAAACTGAACTCCGTAACTGAACTGATTTTCATTCGCTTTGCCCCTGTACATCCTTCTATACGCACTATATTGTATGTGAGTAAATAAAATGTGTTTTTTTTTTTTTTTAGGAAAAGCAATCTCGTCTGGTCAGACATTTTCACTTTCATGGCTGGCCCGAGATTGGAATCCCGTCAGACGGAAAAGGAATGATTGATCTGATTGCTGCAGTGCAGAAGCAGCAACAGCAATCTGGCAACCACCCCATAGTGGTGCACTGCAGGTACACGTCCACGTCTCCTCACACACATTGCACGCTTTTTTCGTGCAATTATTTTCATACTTATTCATACTGTATAGGATTATTTAATGTAAACCGAGTTTGTCACATACACAGACCTTTCATTTACACAAACAGATATTTTGACTTAGATAAGGGTTCACATTATAAAAGGTATCGCGTGTGTGTGTGTGTGTGTTGCGGATTCGTCAGTGCCGGAGCAGGCCGGACCGGAACGTTCATTGCCCTCAGTAACATCCTGGAGCGGGTTAAAGCCGAAGGGTTGCTGGACGTGTTCCAAACCGTAAAGAGTTTACGTACCCAGAGACCACACATGGTCCAAACTGTGGTGAGATACTATGAATCATTATGTAATACAAAATAAAAACAATGTCGTATCCAAGGATGAAAGATGCGTTTAATATTTAACATGTCCGCATTCATGCGACCGAACGCTTGAATGTGTGTTTTTTTTTTCTTTGTCTTTCAGGAACAATATGACTTCTGCTACAAAGTGGTACAAGATTTTGTAGATATCTTCTCGGACTATGCCAACTTCAAATAATTCCAGAAACCGTTTTCCCATCATTTGTGATCCAATATCTCCGTTTGTTTTGTGTTCAGTTACTTATATCACTATGGGTTATAACGCTCTATGCACTTCGGAAATCATTGCAGTTACACTAAACGATTTTTTGTTGTTGTCGTAAATAAGGAGCTCGTCACTTGTACACGTAGATGAAACTAAACATTGACGCTTAGATCGTTTTCTTTTCGTACTTTGCTATATGCTGAAATTGTTTTTTTTATATATATTTTTTGGGTACAGGGCTGAGATGATCTTTTTTGATTGATTATGGTGTATTTTTGTTTGTACATTTCATTCATGGTTATTATTATTATTATTATTATTATTATTATCATTATTAATGGAACAAGTAATAAGAATGCATACGAATATGTCTTATTTTGTATTTTATATTCACATTACATATTCAGTATGATGAAGTGTATTCACCCTAAGGTTAAAAGAAATCTTTTATTTATTTGTAAGATATTTAACAAAAAACATGGGTGGGGGCATTTAAATAAATTCAATTGATTTTTTTTTTTATATTACAATTACTTTAAGGGGAAACATGTATATTTGTTTTGGAGGCACCTTTGCTGTTACCAAAAGCCATTTGACTGTGATTACAGTAGGTAGATAAATACAGTTAATTACATTTGTTAGACTTTTTAGTATGGAAGGAAATCAGTGGTGCTTGTAGAAACGCCAGTGTTACAGATAGGGTTTTAATGTCAAAGATATTAAGATGACAGTGGTAACAGGGAAAGGAACATTTCTAACATCCTTTAGGCGGACAGTTCATTTTGAAGTTACGTTGCTTTTATACGCCAGAGATGAACTCAAATGAATCGTATTGCAATTTTCTAAGCGGTGTTAAATTCCTGTAGAGTTGTACATGGTAAGTAAATGAATGGTGGTGGTGTAAGTTTGTCTTCGCCTACCACTCTGTTTTTACTTCGAATGATTGAATGATGAGCTACCTGGAGAATATTAACAAAATTTTACATTAACAATAAGCTTAGCATGTGAATAAGGAAGAATACTGTCACAGGAATGTGGCCAATGGCAGAAGAGACAAGCCGTATATAATGTCCTTTTTTTCCGAAAAGTGTTTTGAACAGTCGAAATTGCTTTCCTGTTGTTATATGAAGCAGCTTGCAACTGCAATGACAGTAAATCACATATGAAGTAAAAAATGTCAGCTATTATTTTGTTTTGTGGTCAGATATATTCTGGTGAAATGTGTTTTCTAACAGAGCATAGTTTGTGTGTGTGTGTGTGTGTGTGTGTGTGTGTGTGTGTGTGTGTGTGTGTGTGTGTGTGTGTGTGTGTGTGTGTGTGTTTATAATTACATGTCTAAAAAAAGTGTACACAGTTTTCTAAGAAAAGAAAGCAAGCTATTCAGATGATAAAAGAAGATGCCTGAATATCCCTAAAGTCTGATGCCAAATATCATATGGAACAAACATTTCCATAATAAGGAAATTCCATTAAACAGTCACCAATGAATTAAAAGAATGCAAAGATGAAATAGACCACAGAACTAGAAACCAGAGAAAGAAAAAGAAGGATTTAGGATCTCGGTAAATGATTTGTATAGAAAAGTTGCGAAACTGTAAAATGTAAATAAAAAAAACAAGTCTCGAAACTTTGGGGAGTGCGTAACAAAAATTTGGAAGTCATGTTAGTGAAAACAGTCAGGTTTTGTGAGGTTGTATTTCCTAAATGACCTTGTACCACTCAACATTGCATTAACCACAAAAAAGTAGTAAAGCATTTTTCCAAAAGAATATATTTTCAATGAACAAATAAAACGACAATATTATGTCACTAAGTGGAAACAATAATAGCATTCATACACAAATAAAATCAAAGTAAATCGTCTTTGATGAAGAAATATTCAGAGGTGACTGTGATTTGATGCTTCTCAGTCATCTTTAGTAAATGTAGTTTATTACGTATTTGGGCGAAACAATGAGGGATTCTGACGGCACAGTAGGACCCGCCCTCTCTCTGTATCTCCGCCCGGTTAAAAAAAATGACTGACGGCTAGAGTATATTTGCGGCAGCCAATAGGAGCGATGTGGGCGGAGCCTGAGCCAGTGGGCGGAGGAAAGCCCTGACGCTGGAGTCTGTGATTAGCCCGAGTTAAACGACGTGTTCAGCGGCTGACTCCGTTTAGCAGCCAAACATGACGCGAAGCCTGAGGTAAAAATAAATAAATAAATAAAAATAAATAAATAACCAGGTAAATAAACAAATAAACGTCGTTTTCTGCCGTCGAATAGGCTTCCCGCCTCGTCCACTAGTGTGTAATATGGACGTGTGTTAGGACAGAGGGGATAATTTCGGGGACACGGCGGGGACACGGCGTGCTCAGACTCCCGCGGAGCGGCCCTCATGTTTTCCGCGAGTTCCTGGGAAAAGCACGCGCAGCAGGAGGCTAACGGGACCGAGAGCGCGAGCTGTTGAACATTGTTCACCACTCGGAATGGCCGGAGTGTGTAACGGACCGGGTGACATCATCCAGCTAAACGTCGGAGGAACGCGGTAAGGACTACAAGACAAACCCAGCTTCCAAAACAATAATAAAAAAAAACGTATATATATATATATATATATATATATATATATATATATATATATATATATATATATATATATATATATTTTTTTTAATTTTAACAAATTGTGTTCAACGCCCAGAAATGAGTAACAGGTTTGTAACACAAACGCTGTAACCGCAGTCCTGAATGCAGCATGCGAGTGTCACATATTGAGCTTCATATGGAATTCCACATTCTTATCACGTTGCTCTGATAAAGTTGGTGGGAATTGTGTTTGAGAAATAATTGCTTTTGCGTTTATTTATTTATTTTTAAACGCATCAAATTGTGTAGCAAAAGGCAAGCAAGCTAGACGCATCGAGTCACACATCCATACACTCATACAGACAGCTGTTGTTTAAGCAAAAGAAAGCTGAGAAAGACAGCCTGCAGTTGTGGTGTCCCTCAGGACTGGGCGATATATCAAATGTACATCAAACATTTGCGATAATGTTGGGATCGGTTTGCTACCGATATCGCTAATGAGGCGCAATTACTTTTGTTAAGGTGTCACAGATAGGTACGATATTGTCATATTAAAGGATGTAGAACTAGGCATATTTTGCAAGCTGTGTAAACAACAAATAAATAAACAAACCACTTGTCCGTCCACCTCTGAGGCATTATTATTACACAATTACATCACTCGTTCGCACACAGAGAGATATACACTTTGTGTACTGTGGGTCCAACCATGGTTCCAGCAGCTGCTAGAGACCAAAATGTAAATATTTTTAGGTCCATGCATATCCGGCCGAGATGTTAGATCATTGCTAGTTCATAACAGTACAGTATATACATAGAAAGCAATACACAGCTTTTAATGTTGCTGACGAGTATTAAATATAGGAAGATGCTCCTTATTTATTTATTTTACCCAATTCACTTAAATTGTCTACTTTTTGTTTCTACAGGATAAAGAGAACACAGAAAAAAATAATTTAAATGAAACTCTGTATGATATCTCTTTACATACATGGCATGGCCAAAACACCACTTTGGTTTGAGGGACTTTGTTTGAGCGTCTCTGGTCTGGATGAATGAAACGGGTATCAACAATGCCAATTAACCATTACAACACGGCTTTGTATGTTTTGAGCAGTACGTGGCGTAGGCAAGTGGTTTGTGGTGTCGTCTCTCCTAAAGATACCTAATTTTGTGTCGGTGTGGAAAGCTGTTGCTGAGAAACATGTTTATTTCCACTTGAGATGCGTTCCTGTCAGATTTGTTGGCCTTTTTATGGCAAATTGTTGCTTGGGTCCCAATTATTCTGACAGTTTTATAAATTGTTTATTTAGAAATGACACATGGGTGACAATACCATATACTGATGGATGCAAAAGGGTTTTTATTTATTCTATTTTTTTTCCCTGAATATTAAAAGTGAATTGCAGTACAAGACATGAAGTAAAGGTCCTGAGATTCTGTGGTGTGTCTGGATGAGCTTTGCCTCTCATTGCTGGTTCAAACCCCAGGCGGGTCTCCAGAATAGAAACGGGTGCTTCTAGACACGGGGAAGTAGCGGGGAAGGTTTAAAAGCTCCCTTGTTGGATGGTTTGACCTCAATTGCTGTTTTAGAAAGTGTCCGAGTGTGTGGTGCTCAACCTTTGTAGTCGTAACGGGGTGTGAGAGCAGGTTTATACATTTTACTTATTTATATATTGTGTGTGTGTGTGTGTGTAATAGTGTGTATATGTATATATGTATATATATATATATAGTATATATATATATATATATATATATATATATATATATATATATATATATATATATATATATAGCATACATACATACATCATACATATACATACATACATACATACATACATACATACATACATACATACATACACATACACACACACACACACACACACACACACACACACTATATATACATAAGTAAAATGTATGAGGGGAAATACAAAATGACTTAATTTTAGCATAAACAAGATTGGAATCTGTTTTTTCTTTTCTTTTTTGGATGTTAATATTAGTAACAAAACTGTTTTTGTTGCTTTCTTTGTTGCAAATTTTTTCGTCTGGCTGCTTCTCAGTTTAGAAGGTTTTTTTTTCCTTCCACATTTATTGCTTGCTCCATTGACTGTAATTATGAAGACGTGCAAATATTCATGTGTGTGTGTCGAGTCTTTCCAGCGGGATTCTGTAAAAATGTAGGTAGGAAGTAGAGCTGGGCGATAAATCGTCAGTATCATTTAATCAGAATTTATGGTTTATGTCGATTTGGATAAACGTGACATCAGCAAACCTCAAAACACAAATAGTGGACACGTTTTCACACTGCATACATATTCAAAAAATGAATTCTATCAAAAAACATTAAATAAAAGGAGGTTTCATTTATAGTAACATATCGCCCAACTCTATTCGGAAGCTTTTCCTAGAGGAGCTGTGAAAGTCTCTGGTCTCTGATATGCTGCAAGTCTCACTGGAAAGGCCGAAACACACACACACACACACACACACACACACACACACACACACACCCACACACCCCCTAAATGTGTGTAAAGGTACATGAAGATCAGTGAGCAAAGGTCACACTTCCCTCTCTCTCTTACACACCCCAAAACCCTGACACACAAGAACATACACAAACTCCTACTGATATACTGGTATCTATTAAAACTCATCATATAAAAACTGTGCGGGGCACGGTCGCTTAGTGGTTAACACGTTTGCCTCACACCTCCAGGGTCTGGGTTTGATTCCCGTCTCGGCCATGTGTGTGTGGAGTTTGCATGTTCTCCCCCATTGACGCCTGAGATAGGCACAGGCTCCCCGGGACCCGAGGGAAGATCGGATAAAGCGGAAGAAGATGAATGAATGAATATAAAAACTGTATTTAAATCTCAACTTAAAAACCCCCAGAAATTAATCTTTCTATGCACAGTGCTGTTTCATGGCCTTGTGGAAATATCGGGGAAACAAAGTAGAAGATTGAATGTCTTCCCATAATAATAAAAATTATTCATATTTACCATTATTAACCATTAATAAAAAAAACATGCATGCCTATATAATGCCTTAATAAAATAACATTGTTATAATTGCAATCAATGGAGCAAGCAATACATGTGGAAGAAAAAAAGTCCGTTTTGTTACTAATATTGACATCCAAAAGTGTGATGAATGGTGTTAAAAAAAAAAAAAAAAAACAGATTAGAGTTTTTTTTTTTTGTACTGAAATTGTCATTTTGTGTGTGTGTGTGTGCCCCCCCCCCCCCCCCCCCCCCCCCCCCCCCCCCCCCCCCCCCCCCCCCATGTCTGTGACATCGCTCAATAACATGGCAGCTATAAAATTTTAATCATGGATTTTTTGGTCAGAACTGAAGTTAATGAACAGAATTAAGACAAAAAAAGTGGGAAAAAATATGAATCTAATATATTTTATATCAGTTAAATGTATGTCCTTGAAAGGACTGAAAAAACAAATCTGTTAATATTCCCTAACAGTGGATGAGGGTTAAACCTCAAATATGTTTCCAGGCAATTTATTAATTGATGAGGGAAGTAACGTCATTAAAAACTTATGTCTTAATGAAGAGATTAGATGTTGACTGATTTCACCCTATCGTACTTTTTCGTACAATTAATCAACAGAACAACAAAACACTCCATGTAAAATAGCACTAAACTTTATTATAAAAATAAATATGGAATAATGATAAATGTGGTAAATGAAATAAATATGAATATATTCACTATTTTAATAAACATTGAGGAAAATAGGACATGTATTCAAACAGAATCAAAAAGTAACACTCAGAATAAACAGAGTTAAATGTAATGCATATAATAATTATAATAATAAAAATAAACGCTTCAAAATAAACAGCACGTGTTGTCAGTGCTTCACCGCTAGAGGGCGCGCTCGCACTGTGTAACGCAACCCAGCAATCGAGTCGCCCTCTAGTCAAGATGATACACAAATGGCGGTTAGTTGCAAGCTTTTCAGTCATGTTTGTTTGTTTATTTATTTATTATTATTTTTGATCACTTCTGGCATTCATGACCAAGCTTCATATGATGGTCCTAAATGTTTTGAGTGCAAAAAATCATTGCTGTTACACACACATCCTGTTTTAATGGTTAAGAGATTGGTGGTCTATAATGGTTTCCATCCTCAGTGTTTGCTGTCCGTGCACAATATGATACATTTATACCTACTTATTTTGTTTTTATTTAGGTTTAGCACCTCAAGACAGACTCTTATGTGGATTCCAGACTCTTTCTTCTCGAGGTAAGACTATTATTTAACAGTAAATCTATAATACAGGAGAAATAAAACGGTACCATAAAGCAGAATTGTGTTGGTGTGGTCTCGATCATGGCTTATGTCTTCTGTTTTAGTTTACTCAGTGGGAGAATCTCGACACTTCGGGACGAAGCCGGCGCTGTAAGTTTGTGTGGATTTTATTGTGGGGTTTATTGTTTTTCCTTATAATGGATTTTTTCATTTGCATTTAAAACAAAAGCCACCTTTCATAATTCTGTGGCTTTGTTTGGAATCGCTGGGATCGCAGTCCATTCACTGCTCAGTCTACCCATGGGGTCAAATTCCTTTTAGTGTTATCAGTGCAAAGGATTCAAAGGATCCTCAGTATTCGGCTGCTGCTGGGACTTGTGGTGCCGTACGGCTCGGATCTCAACAGATCCCCCTTTTTTTTTTCTACAAAAAGCTGTGTTGCAGCTGCTGTCTCTCAACTCCCTCACGACCAGACGGGATTTCCAAAAATCACTTCCTTTTTATGGATTATATTGAATCCACAGCATATTTCCTATGCAGATTAAATGAAAATGCTGATGCACACATACCGTAGTGCCTGATACGGTGAATACTTCATAAATAAATGCCCTGGGATGACCGTAATTCTGCACCAGACCTCGGGATCATCATTAAATCAATATCAAGTATGAAACTTTAACAAAAAGCCTACAGGGACATGTTACATTTTGATGTTAACTGAAGTAATACAGTGAAACTCAATGCTCAACACCATGCAGAGAAAGATATGGATTTAAAGCATCCATATTATTGTATAAAGTTAAAGTCAGGGACTCTGGGAAGATTTTGCTGAAGATATTGAAATCTTTCAGTGCAAACAAAATATAACACAAACTTTTGAAGAGAAAAAAATAAAAATAAATTAGCAATGCATGTGCATGTCTTTTAACAGTTTCACAGTAATTTATCTGCACTGCCTCCTGCTGGTGAATTTAGGAACAGCAGTGTATGAAATACAGAATTCAGTGAAATCTGGATATTTCAGTGTAAACCAGTACCTGCATTATCGTATTAAATATAAAATTGCTTTCTTGTAAACAGTCAGTCTCAAAACTTTTTGACCCCCACCTGGTGATGCGTCTGTAATAATGGAATAATAATAATAATTACTGTCCTACACGTTTGTGTCTCTTTTTGACCATATGATTACTTTATGCTTGATTGTCCAGTGCCACTGAAACATGCACCCTTTTGCACTGTAGATATTCATCGACAGAGACCCGACCGCATTTGTGCCCATTTTGAACTTCCTTCGCACTAAAGAGTTAGACTTAAGGTAAGTTACAGGTTTGCTATGGTGAATGGTGATCAGTGAAAGTATTAATTATGTGGTTCTTTTTGTGTTCCTTTGGTTTTAGGGGGGTCAGTATAAGCATTCTGCGCCATGAAGCTGAGTTTTATGGGATTACACCTTTAGGTATAACTTAGTTTTTTTTGGTTTTGATGCCGCGAATACGATTGGATTCAATATGATGTATACACATTCTGATTTCACTTAATGTTTACTGGGATTTTCTTATTTGCGCTTAGTTCGCCGTTTGCTGCTGTGTGAAGAGTTAGAGAGATCGTCATGTGGAAGTGTACTTTTTCATGGTTACCTCCCACCACCAGGTCACTCTTTCTGACACACACACACACACACACACACACACACACACACACATAATATATATATATATATATATATATATATATATATATATATATATATATATATATATATATATATATAACATTCATGATTATTTAATAAATTCATGTCAACGTGTGTTTATTTATTTGTTTATTATAGTTTAATGTCAGACTTTAAACAAAGTCCAGGAAAAAGTATCTCGTCGGTCACAGCAGTGGTTGGAGTTTCTGTGTGTGTTTTGTCTGTTTACAGCTATCCCACCTCGAAAGGCTCCCAGTGGACAGAGTGCTGCTGGAACGCAGGACGAGTTTCCAGGTCCCGGCGGAGCCGAGGGAGGTTTCTTACGCTCGTGTTCACACACAGCGCTACCAGGACCCACCGGATTAGAAGGTGCAGCACGACTGTGTGAGTACACTGAACAACTCGTCTCTGAATCCTGAGTGTGATCTAAAGATGTGATCTGTTCTCTAATCAAAATGTTTTTCTAGTGCGTCAGATTTGGCCTTTTATGTTCCTCAAACATGCTCGGAATCTTTTCTGTTAATTACTTTCTTTAACTTGCACAATAAGTGCAATCATTTTCTCAAAGTCCTGACTGTTTATTGGCTTCAGAGCTAATTGGTATAAATTATTATACATTTCGGAGGGGGCACGGTGGCGTAGTGGTTAGCACGTTCGCCTCACACCGCCAGGATCCGATTCCCGTCTCGGTCATGTGTGTGTGGAGTTTGCATGTTCTCCCCGTGCCTCAGGGGGTTTTTCTCCGGGTTCTCCGGTTTCCCCCCGGTCCAAAAACATGCACGGTAGGTTGATTGGCACCTTGGAAAATTGTCCCTAGTGTGTGAATGTGTGTGTGTGTGTGTGTGCCCTGCGATGGGTTGGCATTCCATCCAGGGTGTATCCTGCCTTAATGCCCATAGACGCCTGAGGCTCCCCGTGACCCGAGGGAAGATCGGATAAAGCGGTAGAAAATGAATGAATGAATGTTATAAATTTCATTTAGAGCTGGACGGCGATGTGTCGTATAAACTAAATCTCCAATTTTTTTAAGACAAAAATTTGGATATATTGGGAAGAATGTAAAAGAGTAAAATCATGGAGGAAGGAACATAAATGTGTTTAAATGTAAATAAAACTCTTTGATGTGTTGTTTACACAGCTGGACCGGCAGTAGATCCCAGGAAGGTGCTTATTGTTGCCGGTCATCATAACTGGATAGTGGCTGCCTATGCTCATTTTGTCATTTGCTACAGGTAAAATGCCTCCTGCTGAACATCACAAACATATTTTGGATTTTGTCTCATTTTCTTCTGGTCCTGTTCCACAGGATAAAGGAATCCTCGGGATGGCAGCAGGTTTTCTCAAGTCCTTACCTAGACTGGGCCATCGAGCGCGTCGCACTAAACGCAAAAGTAGTCGGGGGTCCCCATGGTGACAAAGACAAGATGGTTGCCGTGTCGTCTGAGAGCAGGATCATCCTATGGAGTATCCAGGACGGTGGAAATGGCAGTGAGATCGGTGAGAGAAAGCGGCTTTCAACATAAACTTTTATTTTCACCTCTACTTTCAGCTGCTCCCACTAGGGGTCGCCACAGCACCTCATCCTTCTCCATACCACCCTGTCCTCACCCGCACCCTGTCTTCTGTCACATCATCTTGCTCGGCCTTCCTCTTTTCTCCATCTTCAGCATTCTTTCTACCTATTTATTATTATTATTATTATTAACCACATGTCCCTCCTCTGCATGTTTATTTTAGTCTAATAATAAAGCAGATGTAACTTGATTATGTTTCTTTCTGAAGGTGTGTTCAGTCTTGGCGTACCTGTGGATTCTCTATTCTTTATTGGGAGTCAGCTGGTTGCCACCAGTCATACTGGGAAGGTCGGTGTGTGGAACGCGGTGACGCAGCACTGGCAAGTAAGTGCCTTTATTTCAGACGTGTGTATACGTCAATAATAATGTTAATAAAAAGTGTTGAAGGCAATAATGTTCCTCTCGAGCCAAACGCTTCGATAGATTTGACACATTATCAACAAAACTGTGTAACCTTTATTTAGTTATTAAATCAGTGATTAGAGGTGTGAGGACGTGGCGTGAATCCGGACTGTCGAGATCTTAAAGTCTGCCGTGAGAAGTGTTAAGTGTTTATAAATGTCATTTAAACATTTGGCATTCTCAAAAACCATGAATCTTCCAGTTACTGCGTAAAGTTTAACGTGTCAAAAACATAAATGTTAAATATCGACGAGTCTTTTATTGAATATTTAAGTCTGTGGGGGAAAAGGTGCAGGAACGTGTGCGGTATTCATGTGTTTTCACCTCACAAGATGTTTGTCGTGTAGGTGCAGGATGTCGTACCCATCACCAGCTGTGACACGGCCGGATCATTTCTTCTTCTTGGATGCAACAACGGCTCCATTTACTACATCGGTAAGCCACGGAGGTAACAGATCTGTGTATGGGTAACATCATAAACAGGAAGTAGCTCTTTAACGCACAGCCATTTTTCAGACATGCAGAAGTTCCCACTGAGAATGAAGGACAACGACCTGCTGGTGACGGAGCTCTACCACGACCCCTCCAATGACGCCATAACGGCCCTCAGTGTCTACTTAACACCTAAAACCAGTAAGTGACCTTTTCCCACGACAACAATTACAACACACACTTGTTGTTTCCCGGCAGTTAAATTGAATTACATGGAAAACAATGTAACTCGGTGTGTTTTGTTTTTTTTCCTCCCTACCAGGTGTGAGTGGAAACTGGATCGAGATTGCGTACGGTACCAGCTCAGGTGCAGTGCGCGTGATCGTGCAGCATCCCGAGACGGTGGGATCGGGGCCTCAGCTGTTCCAGACGTTCACGGTCCACCGCAGCCCCGTCACTAAGATCATGCTGTCTGAGAAACACCTCGTATCAGGTATAAACGCTCAAACTCTTACTCGAAAGCGGGATCTCTCTCTGCGACGGCGCAGCGGTGACGATTTCGTGTTGCAGTGTGCGCCGACAACAACCACGTGAGGACGTGGACAGTGACACGCTTTAGAGGCATGATCTCCACTCAGCCTGGATCCACACCACTGGCGTCCTTCAAGATCATCTCGCTAGAGGAGACGGAGAGCCACAGCAGCTACTCCTCCGGCAACGACATAGGCGAGTATCCTTCAAGGAATGTCTCCAGCCTTGCGGGCACACAAATGAGATCATCGATTATTTCCTTACAGGACCATTTGGAGAGAGAGACGACCAGCAAGTATTCATTCAGAAAGTCATTCCGATAACCAACAAGCTCTTTGTGCGTCTCTCCTCCACCGGAAAGAGGTAAACCTTAAATCACTGCTTCAAATTGCTTAATCATGTGACCCACAGTGTCTGCTAATAATCTATTTGTGCTTCCACAGGATCTGTGAGGTGCAGGCGGTAGATGGCACCACCATCACGTGTTTCACGGTGCGCGAGTGCGAAGGCTCCAGCCGCATGGGCTCTAGGCCGCGGCGCTACCTCT
>JACRUU010000012.1:9095035-9205035 GCA_030449085.1 Kryptopterus vitreolus | reverse complement strand
GACTTTAACAGGATACAGTTACATACTTACTGTTTGCTTGGCATTGTCACAATTATTTCTACTATATTGCTCTAGTAGGCACATTGTCATTCTAGCTATATTTGTATTATTAGCATCCTACGCACACACACATTATCAGAAACATCACGATGTGGAAACTTAGCTAATGGTGGTTTCTTTAAATGACTGAGGTGTTTTGGAAATCACTACATTCTGTTATGTTGAGTTTCTATGTATAAATGGGATTATATTCCCAGGCGTACAGCGATTTTTCTTGATTTATTGTGTAAGGAAAATTCTGATTTACGACGGAGATGTGTTCTGACGACACCATCGTAGATGTTGCCTAGCCTACCCAGGAGTTTTAAAGAACGGAGGTAAGAATGGTAGTGGACTAAATTACAAGTATACGTTTTATGTACTTTTTAAAAACAAAAATGTGTTAACACTAATGAGCTGAACACTAAAGGTTTCTCATTAGGCTGTATATAGGCAAGATTGGGAAAAATCATAAGCAGAACCATTGTAATTCTGGGACTACCTATATATCATTAATAGATTAATCTTAAATAAATCATAATCATAATTATTAATCATAAATAAAATATAATATTAAGAGAAACAATATTGAAAAATGCCAGATATCGCCAGATTATCATTATCAGTAAACCCCTCCCCCTGCCAATATCGCACATCCCTATGCTGTAGGTGACTAACACGTCTCAAACATATATAATTAATAAAAGTCTGCAGAGTTTTATGTGTGTAATGTAAAGATTCTGACATTTTCTTTATAATAAATTCAAATTTACACGAAACAGGATTCATTATGAAAGCTATTATAAAACGCTGTGATGGTTCACTGTAATAAAGCCGTGTGGGGGAATTGAGGATGTGTGTATGTATATATAAATATAAGAAAAAACTCTACAGGTGTGTATCTGTGAACACTGCATGTTCTTTCTTCACCGAGCTGAAGCCCTTGAGAGAGTCTGCAAACTCTTCGTCTCCAACATACTGCAAAAGAACCCCAAAAAAAAACGTGCATTCGTAACACTAACAGACACACACCGAAAACCCAATCATAGCATCTGCACATAACACACACAATGCCAACGAACACGTCTACACACAAACTCCTCACCATGCCGCTGTCCTGGCGCTCAGTGTCCCATGTCAGACCTGCCAGAGATTTCTTATCCTGTGTGTCGATCAGCTGACTGACGCTGCGGTGCAGGGAATTCTGGGAGTAGGCGTGGCTTAGCTGCCCTTGACTAGGAACACGCAGCATGGACATGGTGTTCTGGTAGCCACGATTGGTGACGCCGAGCTTCGTATCGGTCAGACCCTGAAACACATGCGAGAAACGCTGACGAATTTCCTCCCAGGCACAGTTTCAAATTGTTTATACAATAATCATGCAAAAGAAACCCAAAGTCAAAGAAAACCAAATCAAATATAGATGATGCAGCACAAAGGCTTGTTCCATGTGTGGGGGAAATATGAGGTGATTAGTTCCGTTCCACTATTGCCCACTAGCTCACCCACCAGTAACAGGGGGTAATTTAATGTCATTTGGCCTGGTAAGATGTTTTTAATTGAAAGAGGTTTTGGTTTCAGCAAATATAACCTGCAAATGCTTGGGACCATTTTAAAGTTGTTTACAACAACAAAATCTTTTGAAATTATATTGAGCATAATAATGTGGAACATCGCATTTTAAGATTTTGCTTAAAAAATGATTTGGAGGTTCGTTCAAAAACAGTCGCGTTATAATCTAATGCTTGATGACTTGAAACACACACACACACACACACACACACACACACACAGTAAATACAACATGGCGGCGCTCTAGGACGAATAAGCAGATCTTGTTTCCAAGAGGCGCAGTTTCATCATTTCTATAGAAACGGTTTGCAACTTCAAACGTTCAAAAAGACAAAGGCCGCTGTAATTTACTTTCACAAGTCAAGTCAAGAGGTTTTTATTGTCATTTCAACCACATATAGCTGACTGTGTACACAGTGAAATGAGACAACGTTTCTCCAGGACCCCGGTGCTTACACAAAATAACATATAACAAACACAACAACACAATGCTGAGGACAAGACCAAGTTTCTCCTAGCTACATAAAGTGCATCGTGTGCAACCTGGTGCAAACAGTGCAAAGACACAAGACTGTGTTCACAACACAAGACAGTGCATAACACAAACTAACAATATAATACAATACAAAAAACAACAACAACCCAGTGCAAAGTATTCGAAGTGTTCCGTTTTGGCGAGTGTGCAAACGAACTAAACAAACATTTCTAATGTTTGTTTAGTTATTTATTTATTTTCTTTAGTTTGTGGCAACTAAAGGAAGCAGCACGAATACTTTATTCCAGCACCTCAAACAGAATGACGTTTTTGAATGGGGAGATTTGTGTTTGTGTGTGTGTTTGGGGAGGGGTGGGTGGGGGGTTGTGTGGGTGTGGCGGGTGGGCGTGGGGTGTGTGTGTGGGGGGGGTGTGGATGTGGGTGTTTGGGTGTGTGTGGGGGGGTGTGTGTGGGTGTGTGTGTCGCTGCGGGATAAACATGGCCACTGCAGGTCCAAAACATCGACTAAAAGCACACGCACACACACACGCGCGCACAACACGCACGCGCACACACACACACACACACACACACACACACACACACACACACACACACACACACACACACACACACACAACCACACCCTTCCCCCCTCGTGTATCACTAATGTAATGTTGACTGTTGTAATGTCGCTTGTTTTCCAGATAGCGTGTTTGTAACTTCATTCGTTCAACAAAATAAAACCCGCTGTAAAATCCGTCTAAAGTTTGTGCTAAACAAAGTTACAACTACAGCAATAACTTATTTATTCCATCACCACAAACAAAGCCGAAACCGCGGATAAAAACAGGTACAAAATAACGGACACGTTTTCACTTTACTTCTTACACGTTCTCCCTGTGCGCGTGTTCCACGTGTAGTTTAGTTGTATTTCTTCTCCACGTGAAAACAGTTTTGCGGCACGAATTTTCTCCGGAAGCCAAAATATTGCCGTATTTCACAAGTTACGGTCCTTTTTTTCACAAGTTCGTCGCTGCCGTTTTTCAAACTCGCGCCATGTTTGTGCTATCTTCTTTATCTGCACTAATCCGCCCGGTTCACCTTCTTCCCGGTCTAGCCAATAGTATAACAGCTCCTGCTAGGGAGGCGGGGATAAAGATAGTAAGGTCCTATTTGATTGGTCAAATTTGGACAACCTAAGTTGCAATACACAAATGCTTAACACAAAATAAATGTTAATTTAACGTTAATTTTTTTTTACGATATATCGTGCGTGCAGACCTAATATATATATATATATATATATATATATATATATATATATCTATATATATATATATATATATATATATATATATATATATATATATATGTGATATATGGGGGTGGGCATTTCTTTAAGGTGTGACATTCATTCATTCATTAATCTTCTACCGCTTTATCCGATCTTCCTCGGGTCACGGGGAGCCTGTGCCTATCTCAGGCGTCTATGGGCATTAAGGCAGGATACACCCTGGATGGAATGCCATAAGGTGTGACATCAGGCATGAAATTATTATTATTCAAGTTAATAAAAAATATTATTTTCAAGTTCAAAATTAGGCAGAAAAAACACTTTCAGTTGTTAGCGCTAGACTCAGACTCAAAGGAGTCATGGCCAGGTAATTATCTTTCTTCTCATAACATAATTCTGCATTTTGACGTACCTCACTCAATGAACAAAGAAATTATTAGTAGAAGTTAGAAGTTATAACTTCCTGTTTCCTTTATAAGTTATATAACCGTATGAGATACCAAAAATTCTTTCAGGCTGGTAGATCCTCAATGTCTACAGATCATATAGGACCCTGTTTGGTGTAAATGGCCAATATATCCAATGGATATTTTTTCAAAAAATGTCACAATAACGGAGTTCCTGTTGAGCTTCCTGACTTCCTGTTGTCTAATGACATATATTAGGAAAGTCGTTAAGCTCAATGACATCTAAATGTGTACCAAGTTTCGTAAGGTTAGGCGCACGTGAATATGAATTACACAGGGAGAGATTTTTGACAAAGTTCCATGTGAAGGCCCTGTACCACGCCCGGGGCCCAACACATGTTGGCCTTCCTTACACTATTATTGGGCATCACACTGTAATAGCATCATATAAGTAAGATATGAGAACATGATTTTTATTCTATTATGTTTATATTAGGGGCACGGTGGCTTAGTGGTTAGCACGTTCGCCTCACACCGCCAGGATCCGGGTTCGATTCCCGTCTCAGCCATGTGTGTGTGGAGTTTGCATGTTCTCCCCGTGCCTCAAGGAGGTTTTTCTCCGGTTTCCTCCCGGTCCAAAAACATGCACGGTAGGTTGATTGGCACCTTGGAAAATTGTCCCTAGTGTATGAAATGTGTGTGTGTGTGTGTGTGCCCTGCGATGGGTTGGCATTCCATCCAGGGTGTATCCTGCCTTAATGCCCATAGACACCTGAGATAGGCACAGGCTCCCCGTGACCCGAGGGAAGATCGGATAAAGCAGTAGAAGATGAATGAATGAATGTTTATATTATATATACAACATAAAATACACACGTACAGAAAAAAGCCATTTTATATTTCACCAGAAGATGGCGGTAGACCTGTGGTCACACTCTCGCCCAATAGTCAGAGAAGGACTTGTGTTAACACTGTATTAATAAGTTCTCTGTGCCAAACATCTGAAATATAATCATGTTATGTAACCGGTGATAAAGGTTATTAATTACATTTGCTACAAATCGCTGTGTCACTGCCAGTCTCAGCAGTTTCTACTCCACATCCAGGCGGAATAAGGAGACATCGTGTATAACAGTGATGTAAGATGTTCAGTCAAGGATCTGCACTGCATCTCTTTTTTCTATCTGCAGTTATTTGTTTAGTTTTCTGAGGTAAATAAATTCTAAAATCTCAGTGAATAGATTTTTTTTTCATCAGTATATCATTCGTTTTAAATTGATAAATATTCAATAAAATTAATATTAATATTAAATTAATATTTTAAATTCGCGTCCGGCAGCCCATTTTTTCCATTTTGTATTTTTCATTAATATTTTTGAATAATGAAAAACACGACAAAACACACACACACACACACACACACACACACACACACACACACACACACACACACACACACACACACACACACACACACACACACACACACACACACACACACACACACACACACACATCACATCACATCACATCACATATCACACTATAGGGCTTGGATTTAATTTGCCAACATGTCAACTATAACACTAAACAGTAACCTAAATGTAAGCGATGATAAGTAGCTGTAATGGCACAGTGATGTGTGCTTGTAATGTCAAAACTCAGGTTTGAGTCCAAACTTCAGCTATAAAGGGACAAACCACCTGAAACTTAACTTAAAGAAACAAGCCAAGGTGGGATTCGATCCCACAAAACTCAGGTTTACCACAGGACTAACCTGCCACGCCACACAGGAAGAATGCAGTCAAGGTGGGATTCGATCTCACAAAACAAACTCAGATTTGAGTTCCAACTTCAGCTATTTTATTTATTAAAATTGTTGCTGACGAGTTTCAAAATGATGCAAAGATTCAGTTGCTTATTATGACTTACTTTTAGGTTACTGTTTGGTCTTATAGATGACATGTGGACAAATAAAATCCAAGCCATTTATTCCTTTATTTGGAATAAAATGTAACATTGCAACAAGCACAAGTTGACCGACTATAATTCAATTATATATTTCCATTTTTGTTTTGTCCACTATTTGAGCATCATGTCATCCATTAGCCAGAACAGCTAAAACTTAACTTGAACAAGCCACGGTGGGATTCGAACCCACAAAACAGAGCTAAACACACACGTGGAAGGACTAACCCACCGAGCCACTCTGGAGGGAATGTGAAAATGGTGTTCTTTTTAGGGCATCATGTTATCTATTAGACAAAATGGCTGAAAATTAACTTAAACAAACCAAGGTGGGATTCGATCCCACAAAGCCCAGCGACTCAAGCTCGTACCAGGACTAACCCACTCAGCCACTTGAGAAGGGACATGGAGTACGTTTTTTTTTGGGCATCATGTCATCTATTCGACAAAACGGCTGACAATTAACGTAAACAAGTCCAGGTGGGATTCGAACCCACAAAACTCAACGACTCAGGTTTGCGTCAGGACTAACCAAATCAGGATAGTCAGGACTAACTAAAAATGTGCTGGATTTACTTGTAGTGTTACCATTGAAACTGCTGGATCTTTTAGCTACCAATTCTGACCTGCTGAGGCGAGGATTAGGGATGAAGGGTCCGGTCATACTGGAGCTCAGCAGAACCCCATACTATCCTGTTATGATTTTGGTGTTTAAAAGTGCTTCTTTGAACTATAAACTCTATAATAAATGCCCTCTTCATGCCAAGTGCATGTGTGTGTGTGTGTTATGACAATCGTGGGATTCAGAAACACAAGTGTTACACTTCTATATGCACAAGTTTTGATTTGGCATGCATCATGTAGATGAGAAAAAGGGGAAAATGAAAGACAACTAAGTCACCCACGTGAAGAAAAAAAAACGTCCATGCATTACGAGCAATAATAATAATGAAAGACCATACAGTGGTGTCAATAGCTTATCTATATACAGTATGAATAATTTCAGCTAATTTAATAGACTGTTCAAATGACTATTTCATTGTATCTTAATTAATACACAATATTTATACTTAATACAATTAATATTTTTACATTGTCTTAATAAAATAAGATTTCATGTAAAAAGCAAGGGGGCCCAGAAACCCTAAAAACCCATAACCTGGGTTTGTCTCTGCTAATGATGGATCTATATGTCTGTCTGTCTGTCTGTCTGTCTGTCTGTCTGTCTGTCTATCTATCTATCTATCTATCTATCTATCTATCTATCTATCTATCTATCTGTATCTGTCTGTCTGTCTGTCTGTCTGTCTGTCTGTCTGTCTGTCTGTCTGTCTGTCTGTCTGTCTGTCTGTCTGTCTGTCTGTCTGTCTGTCTGTCTATCTATCTATCTATCTTATAGATTAAGATAGTAATCTATAGTTATGTATTGTATACATTATGTATACATATAGTTATGTATTGGCTACTTTTATTGTCAGACCATTGTTAGATTAATAATTCATCATTAAAGATAAATAAAGATTATTATCTTGATTTTTTCCTGCACATTAAATTTAAGTTTTAATTTAAGTTTGTACATTTGTATCCTTATATTAAACTTCTCAGCTGGAAAAGAGTGAGAAAAAAATCCAATGGAAAAAAATGATAGAATAGAGAAGGAAAAAATGTTTTAGACTAAATGCACACTAAAAGATAGACTAAAAAAATACATTAAAACAAACACATTCAGCTCTCCACACGTCAAATGCTGTACCTCTGTGTGTATAGTAAAGCCCTTTAGGGTTACACTGCTAGATGAGTCCGGTACATTGTCAAACTGTGAACAGAGAGCGAGCTGTGAGCAGAGAGAGAGAGAGAGAGAGAGAGAGAGAGAGAGAGAGAGAGAGAGAGAGAGAGAGAGAGAGAGACGTGGAGGGATAAGAGAGAAGAAAGAACAGAAAGGAGAAGAATAAGTGCTTACCATTCCTCCAGCCTGAAGGAGAGCAGTGGAGGCATGGTTAGAGCAGAGTTCAGAGCAGGGTCCCTGGAACACCAAGAGTCACCCAGTAACACGAGGAGGGAACCAGAAAGGCGTTCAGAGATAATGAGAAGCTTTAAAATATCCACAACGAGGAAAATATCTAGTATTTAAGTCAGGTTTGCATATTGTACAAGTCCACAAGGTGGCAGCAGGAGCAAGAGAAAACAATTGCACCCTCGTGTGGGCATTTCGTGCCAATACATGAAAATCGGGGGAAAAGAAGAGTGTAAAGCGGGTGAACACATTCAAAAGCCACTTTAATAATAATAATAATAAAAAAAAAACAACTCATGGTGCATATTGCAATCCTTTTTATGCCAATTATAAACCTGCATAACAAAACTGTAAAAGGATCTTTTTGGCATGTTTTTCTGTTTAAAATGACTGTAAAAAGAAAAACAATTCCTTTTGTTTACTATATCTTTCTGATTATTCAAACCAACATCATCAACATCCTGATGTTTGTTGTGAAAGCTACATGATTAACACTTTAACTTTATTAAAGTGGCAAATGATTGAGCAGGATATATGATTTAAAATAAAGCCATACTTAATAATTATACAAACATAACAATGTTTCTTTTAACTGTGCGAATGGAAGAACGTGTTGTTTTAGCTTGTTATTGATTATTTACTTTTTATTATTTCATAATGTTATCAGTTTCTTGATGCTTTCTAAGATGCCTATATGACCATATTTTATGACCTTGTTTTAAAATTATATTGTGCATTATTATATATTTATACTTTCAGTATTAAAACCCATACGCAAAACTTCATGGGGACCACTATGTCGTCCAAGTTGAAGGTGTCTGTACATATATATATGTCCATTAGGCGGCGCTGCATGCTATGGTATTGTAATTTAAACCAGTGGGTCTCAAACTTTTTTCTGCCATTTCCTGACTTTACAGGGGGTGAATTTTCAAACCCCACCTGTCCTACATCACCAGATAAAATATAATGAAATATAAATGAATGCATTAAGTTCTACATTGATAGCGTAACTGTTAGAAAATCTATTGAGGTTTTTATTTACTTCCATTCATTTCCTAATTGTTTGTGGTTGTTTGTATGGTTTGATTGTATGAACTTTATTTTTAATCCTAAATGCAGATTCATTAACCTGTCATGTCTTTATTCCCCACTAGAGGGACACGACAAACACTGAGTGCCACTGATTTAAATTAAACCGCATGTTGTGTATGGCAATTAGTTTGATTTAAGAGTGTGGTGGCGCTATAGGTGTTGTGTTCTCTGACCAGGTACGAATCACTGGGAGGGTATTTTGGGCTTCTTCGCTGCATTGTTTGGAGCGGTGCTCTCTCTCTGATGAAGGACGGCTTTCTGAGAGCTCGGCGCAGCACCAGACCCAACAACATGGCTACGAGCAGCAAACCCACAAAGGCCATGAGTATGATGAACCACAGCTCAGTGTAGAACCGATATCCAGATGCATACAAGCCAGTCTTGCCACCAGAGTTAGGCTCTGTAGCATCTGTGTGGAAAAAATATATATAAAACATTTTATTTCTTCTGAAATGTTCAGCTGACATTTTTTTTAATTTCTTATAAATGTATGTCAGTTTAGGAAAGTAGTGATCTAAAAATAAATTATATAAAAAAGAAATCACCCTGTCGTCTTCTCTCAGGCTTACATTGAATGATTAAGCCATTTGGAGCCAACATTTTTTTGTAAATAAAAATATGATTATTTACAAAAATGGGACAAAATTGAAATTGAATTGGATGTTATTTAGAATAGAATTTGTATTTAAAATGAACTCTGATTTTATACCATTCTTTGACTGTAACAAACAAGACACCTTAAGCCAAGCCCCCCCCAAATAAATATCATCAGTTTACAGTTCATCGATTCTCATGTTGCTTTTACGTGTCACAGACGCCACATCCCTGGTAACCTTATTAATGGTGAAACATAAAGGGGAGCAATATACGACGTGTGGACATGTAATCAGTAAATACCTACCTATACCTGTAGCGCTGTTGTACTTGATTACAGGAGAACTGGCACTTCCACTGTCTGTTGTACAGGTTACTTGAAAGGAAAATGCTTAAAAAGAAAGAAAAGTGTATTGTGGGGTGTCAGAAAGACAAAAAGTAATACAATAAATACAATCTGGTATAGACGTTGCACGTTAACTCGTGTATAACAGGCATGTTTAAATACTTTTATCTGAGGTCCGCGGGATGTAGATGTAACTGTGGAAGCCGGTGTAAAGGCGCAGGCTACTTTCCGTCAGGGCGTAGTCGCGCAGCGCTCCATTCAGAGAGAAAGACCTACTCCAGTCCACGAACACCATGGTCAGGTTACTGTGCACTACAAATGGCTCCTTATACTGTGGAGCTACATCACAACATAGGCCATAACATTGATTAGACTAAATTGTCACTAGTAAAAGATATAAGGTATGTGTGTGTCTGTGAGAGAGAGAGAGAGAGAGAGAGAGTGGGTAATACCTTCTTTTAGTGTCGTGATGGAGACCCAATCGGATGTAGTACTCCCCATGTTGTTATAAGAGACAACACAGACCTCATAGGTGGTATAAGGGAAGAGGGCAGTGACATTAAGACTTAGACCCTTTCCGAAGAACCTGGTCTCCGCTGGTCCTACAGAACAAGGCATTGGCACGGGTTGCAGCGGTTGGGGGCAAGCTGTACGTACCAGCAGCTCACAGCTACAAGTGTCAGAACAGGAAAATCAGAACGATGAACATATCTAACTAAATAGACATAACCAGAACACACAAAGCACCTCTCTATGATCCCATTGGGCTGCAGAGGCTCATCCCACTCAAGTAGAGCAGAGAGGGAGGTGAGAGTAACGGGTCGAGGCGGAGGTTGCTGGGATGGGACCGAGGCCAGAGTGCGGAGCTCACTCACAGGGCCACGACTGCAACACAAGAAGCAGGTACAAGCCTCCACCCTGACAGTGTAGGTGGTGAAGGGCATAAGGCCGTGTAGCGTCTGCTGGCGTGATGTGCCCTCAGACAACTGTATAGAATACATGAATGGAATTGTGAATGACTGCAAACAGAACATTTTAAAAGTAAAATTATGAAAATAACCACTTAATAATATATATAAAGCCATAATATAATATATATAATAATAAAAATAACTACTTGTGTGATTTTTTTTTTTAGTTTTTGGGCTCATGATAAGTTTAATAGATATCAATCAGTGTTTGACTTGTTAATATCATTCTATTAATAGATTGGTGGTGCTAAAGGTAATAGAGTCTTTTCACACAAACTGAGTTAATTAAGCAAAGTGTCACAACAAAAATCATACACTTGAATTCAAATCCTTTTTTTTACTTTTACTCAAATTAGCAATTTTAACTTCCTGTTAAATATGTGCATCTCTGCTTTAACTCAAGTTTCACATATTCAGGCACCGTACAGTGACATTTACAAGTCTGCCATTAGCTGTGTGTCTCACTGCATGCAGAGACGGGTATCAACCTCTAAGACAGGTTGAATGACACAGTAAGTGCCAAATTGTGTGTGGTGATGCAAGCATGAGTGCAAAGAGTACCATAAGATACGAGTCCTTTTTCTGATCAAAAACCCTGTAAATGGTGATGATGCCATTGGGCTTGGCAGGAGGACTGATATCCACAACAGCAGAAGTAGCTTGGATGTGCAAAAATGCAGGAGGGCTCACACCCTCGGGAGGAGCCGGCCCAGTCCGACCCATGGTCCAGGGGCTTCCTGTTTGCCCGGCACTGTTCACCGCCCACACCTGAAATAACATATAACGCTCTCAATTATGCCTTATCTAGACAATGTCTATGTTTACTTTAGTAAGTAAAGCTAATAATAGTGTACATATTTACAGTGGATATTTATCTATTTGACAACTAGTTTACTCCAAACCAAAAATGAAAAAATAAATAAATAATCAGAACTGATTTCAGTACTAGGTGGTCAGTGAACCTGATTGACATTCAGTAAGCAACCCAATACAAGAGAGGGAGAATTTCTCCGAGCCGTCCACATGCTACTCGTACGAACTTCACATGCGTCTAAACCTCCAGTCCCAAAACTGCCAAGATCCATTATGTATCTTGGTTCTGAGAAATCTACGCGGAAATTGCATTTCACCTTCATTAAGGGGCACGTGAACACGCCGATAGGTAACGTAATCTTATTTTGGTGATGAGCCGTTGGTGTAATTAGAAAGAAGGAACACTGAAAGGTCAGCCGGGGTCTCCATTTGCATGAGTAAGTAATTTGTAGATTGTCAGTCGGAATCGAGGCGACAGATGGATGTTCTGGCAGATAGGGTTAAATTAGCCTCAATAATAGGCAATTAGACTGTGATCAATCAGAATGATAGATCTAAATGGCAATATGTAGGGACTGCATGCTGCACTGCATTCTTGTGTGCAGAGCGATGTTGACACGGATCACGCGTCCGTGCGAGAGCTATAGGAGTGTGTTCCGCCCGTAGTCTGCATGGAAACCTTGTCGCCCTAAAGAACGCAAAGGTCAACACGGCACAAGTAGGATAGACAAAGAACGGGATTTGGACATACAGATGAATTTTTGGATGTTATAGTGAGTATCTGTAGACGTAACCAAAACGTCGAGTGGTATATAAATGAATAATGAACAAAAAGTTAATGGGGCAAGAGCATTTTTTTTCCGGCGTTAAAGGTAGCCTTGTAGAGTGCGGCTAGGACACACCGGCACGTCCTTGTATGCGGAGCGGACCTTTTTATTGCAGCACCAGCACTCGCGTAGCGCTGTTATTACAGTAATTAGGAGAAAATAAAAATATGTCATGTGTGAGCTCTAATGGATTCGGGTTGAAGCAGCGAGGTGAGAGTCTGCCCGGCGACAGGTTCTGAGCGAGCTCCACCACGCCCCGCTCATCACTTACCAGGCCAAAAAGCAACCACTTCTAACAGATGAGCTAATTAAGGTTTGGCATAAAAGTGTCAATAAAATATGTAGCTGCTCACAGCACGTGGCTCGGGGGAACAGGTTCGGTTCTGTAGCGAACGTTGAAGCAAAGCAAAAAAACCTCACCGAAAAGAAACAAAACAAGGCATCTGCAAGCGTTATGACCTCTTTGAAACTTAAAAGCCTTTGCAACAACAAACATTCTGGTGTTATGGTTCACATAGTGTGTGTGTGTGTGTGTGTGTGTGTGTTCCTGCGCGGTTAGCATTCTCTCCAGGGAGAGCAAATCGGTATTAAAAGGTCTTTCCGACGCTTGTACTTGTAAGAGGCGACGATGGCTAATTCGATGGCTTCGATCGTAATCAGCAGCACAATGCCAGGGCCAGAGATTAATAGCCCTGTCACCTGTCCGTTGTTGCTCGGCCCCCTGTCATAAATTACAGCTCATAAATAAGACGGAACAATCATGCAGAGTCTATCAATTTAGCCCGAGACTGGCCCATGCTTCTCACACCTGACAATCAAATGCTAATGTTATTTTGCTCTAAAGGCTAGCCTGTCAATTAAAAAAGATCTGGAAAATAGGGAGCAATGCTATGAATATTGGTGCTACATTAAATACCTGGCATTAAACTAAAAGCAGAGTGTGGATGAAATGGAACAGAGTGTTCATTGACTTCCACAAGTGGGGTGTCTGGATTAAAAAAAAATGGGGGGGGGGGACCATAACGTTATAAAGTATCCAGTACTCATGTGCTAACATAAAAGCTTTGAAAGTCTGTCCTAAGGCACCACAAAAACAAAAGGTACCTGGTACTCATAGGCTGTGTAGGGCAGCAGCTTGTGGTCATGATAAGAGGTCGAGATGTTGCGGTAGACAAGTGTAGGCCGGCTTCCCGTTTCGTCACCAAGCCTCCGATAGAGCTCGTAGTGCAAGATTTTGCCGTTGGCTTGAGCCGGTGGGGCCCAGGAGATCAGGAAAATGCTCTGCATGCCGCCCGAATCGGCCTGCAGCTCCAGCAGGGGCGCACTCTGGCCACCAGGGGGCACCTCCTGAGTCTGAATCGAGGACCAGTCGCTGGCGGCGCATCCAAGCAAAGTGCAGGCCTCCACACGCACTTCATACCTGAGTAAACGCCACATGGACATACACACGCTAGACACTGTCATAACAGAAACATCAGAGATGACTAAATATGTTACATTTTGCTCTTTGATGTATTTTAATTGCTGCTTTTCAAGGTGCAAATTCAATAGGAACCATAACCCTAAGCTCGTCAATGAATCTTTTGGCGACTGAGAGAGCGGCAGCAGGATTCAAGGAGAAAGGACAAAAGAGGAAACGAGAGAAGGATAATACAGGGAAGGTCATCTGACCGAGGTGGCGATGGTGAAACGATAATGCTGACGAGCTATTATTTTACTCCTCTGAGCTTATCTCTATTTCACTTCGACATTAGTGTATGGGCAGAGCTTACCAACCATCCGTCATTAGACTGCCCGTCTTCCTTTCTATGTGTAAACCAGGGTGATGGAAACATTAATACAACCCTAAAGATTTACTCTTTTGCTCCTAGATCTTACTCTCAGTTTCTCATTTCTCACTTTTATTCTTCTTTGTCAATGATGTGTAAATAGATGTGCAGACATTTAAGCGGTAATAATGATTGTAATGCTCTCAAAGAGCAAATAAACAGTTACAGTTTTGATGTCCTATGCAACCTTTAGTTATATTCATTAATTATAGCACATTTTATTTATAACTACTTTACATGACACTCAAAGACAGCGTACATCCAATAAAAAAGCAAAATATAAAATGATGAAAAACTATACAACAAATGTATATACATGAGATAAATCTGCATACAGAGACAGAATTGATCTAGTGGCATAAAGTGTGCTATGAATGAGTGCTACCTGTGGTAAGGCTTCAGAGCGGTGAGAGAAAAACTGCGACTCTGAAAAGCGCTGTGATGTGGTGCAAAGATCACCCTCTTTGCGTTGGGCTCTGTCGGGTCACGTGTGTACAGCGAGTAGCTGATGATGACCCCGTTTGCTCGTGCCGGTGGCTCCCACTGCACCAGTACACTTAGTGGCCCCAGGGCTTGCAGTTGCGGTGGGGCGACCCCTGAGGGAACTGAAGGCTGTGTACGAGCCACGGATGCGGGGCTAGTAGCTGTACCCTGGCTGTTATTAGCCATGACTATGTAGCTGTACTCAATGCTAGGAAGCAACAGAAAGTCATGGTAGCGTGTATCCATGCCGGTGTAGATCAGGTGGCCATCGCGTCGCAGTTCGTAACCCGTTATAACCCCGTTAGGGTGATCAGGCTCTTTCCATGACACCTCCACGGACTCGGGGCCGGTGACCTTCAGATTTGGGGCTGGCATGCTAGCAGGGGGGGCCTCTTTGGTTAGAACAGAGGTGGGCACACTGGCTGAGCAACCTCCATTCGTGCAAGCTGTTAGGATAAGGGCATATGAATTGTGTGGTTGTAGATTTGACACCTGGACGCTCAGCTTTTTCCCACGATAAACCTCCTCCATGTTGATATGGAGGATATATGCCACAATCTCCCCATTTTGGATTGCTGGTGTGGTCCACGATACATTTAAAGAGTGTGAGGTGATATTAGATACCGTGGGGGGCTCGACTGTTGCCGGAGCAGCCTCCAGTGTTCTAATTGTAGTTGACTGGCTGGTAACGCAGCCGGCCATGGTGCATGCGATAACCGCATAGCTGTAGTTCGTGTAAGCAGACAAATCCTCGTCTGTATAGTTCGACACTGAGGAATCGAAGCTGAAATGAAAGCCGATGTCGTCTCTTTGAATCCTGTAACTTATTAAGACACCATTGGTATCCAATGGGGGTGTCCAATTTATAAAGAGCTCATTAGGCCTCCCTTCCAAGTGACTGACAATTGGGGCTGCCAGTCTGCTCGGAGGTGCTTGCTTTGTTTGAAGAGTAAGCCATGGGCTTTCAGTTGACCCTGCCGTGTTTGAAACCCGCAACATGAATTTATACGTGCTCCAGGGTTTGAGGCCAGAAACATTGCAAAAGAAGCTATGAGCCTGGACATTTTTTTCAGTATAAACAACCTTGGCTTGTACTGTGTCATCCTCGTCACTCTTGACCGCCAGTACTTGGTAATGCAGGATTCTCCCATTGGCTTGCCCAGGTGGGACCCAATGGAGCTCCACACTTTCGGGGCCAATATTGAGGGCATTAGGTGGGGGCTGGGATGAGGGAGGGGCTTCATCTGTAGTGATAGGCTGAGGGATGCTCCTGGTGCAGCCTGCTTCAGTGCAGGCCTCCAGGACCAATGAGTATGTGGTGAAGGGTTCCAATCGGCGAAACAGAAACTGGCGTGAAAGACCGCTGAACTCCAGGTTGTCATCGCTGTAGATGTTATAAGTCTGGAAGTAGGACAGAACACAAATAGCTACATAATTAATAATATACACCAGGTTACGACAAAGAGTTTGACAAGGGTCAAATCGTAATGGCTAGACAACTGTGTTAGAGCATGTCCAAAACTGTAGTTACTTTGTGTGTGTGTGTGTGTGTGTGTGTGTGTGTGTGTGTGTGGGGGGGAGGGAGGGTCATGGGTGACCAAGGCACTTTCATGAACGTGGGGAGCGAAGGCAAAAGGAGGACCAACACAATTTTAAGTAGGTGGTCATAATGTATGCCTGATGGTTGTATAGAACACTCCAAAGCCATGCAGAAAGTAAGAGTACCTTGATGATTCCATTAGGTGAGCCAGGTTCAAGCCAATGTAGCAGCAGTGCACGTCCATGCTCCCTCTTGTCCACGCTGAAGTTGGCCAGGCCATTGGGAGAAGCTTGGAGAGTTTGAACTGTAGCCAAAGGGCTGCACACACTCCCTGCTTTGTTAACTGCCTCCACACACACACTATAGGTGGTGAAAGGTTCAAAGCCAAAGACATGGGCCTGGTGCACATCTCCCTGAACCAGAGCAAACACAAATTTACATTAAGTGTGGAAAAAAAAGATCTCTAAAAAAAGTTTTCATTTTACTTTAAATAAAGCAAAATCTTCCCCATCATATTTGATTAAATCTCATAACAATTCAATTGAAAGAATAACCCATTAAACTCGTAGATAGCACAGTTGTTCTATTAAAAAAAAATGTGAAGCATGCTGATCTGCATGGTATCACCAGAAGGCTCAGTGCCAACAGTCAAGCAGCCCCCTGCTAGCTTTTCCACCCGCCCATCACGGCACCAGGAGGCGGTGGGGGTGTTTAAAAACTACCTTTTTAATGTGGTGAAATATGGAACGTGTTTGGACTATAAAGCCGACAAACATATGCACACTGTCAATAGCAACAGCTGCTTCATTCCACTTTATTTCGGCACTGAGACTTATATCTGGCCCCTAGATGGCAATGCTTTCAAACACTTTTCCCAAACACGGATGCTGCGATATTAACGAGCACATGCGCTCGCTGAACCGAGACGCTCAAGGCAGCCATTAAAAAGCGACTAAGGCGATTGATTTCGGTCATAGATTTTCGAATAAATGTTAACGGCACGGATTCCTAAAATTGGGAAGTGTTTACGTTTCGATTAGTGGAATTGGAAAACCTTTAATACTATGCACAACAGGCAAATAAATAAAAGGAGGGTCCAAACGACACGCTGTGGAAAAAAAGACACGGCACGTGTTAAACACAACATTCTTATTCTTTTATCTTGTGTTAAGTTTTGAATAATGTATAATGGCCTCGGATTCCCTCAGATCTGTTCGTGACAAAATTTGAACCGATTCGAATCACAGCGAGACTGAAAGACTTTCCCGTTTCAGAGGGCTCCGATTAAATACTGTACAGGCATTCCTGGCATTTGTACAGAGGAAAGAGTCTCTTTCCCTCCTCTTTTTTCCCCTTTCAACTCGAAGCAGGTCTCTCTTGTCTCCTCCGCGGCCTGCGTGCAAGTTATTTCCTGTGACAGCGCTGGGGGTCGCCTGGGCCCAGGGATGATTTTAATTAAGAATAACCATGTGTATTTGTCACAACAATTATGCTAATTAGCCAAAAGCAGAGATTCCTGACCCTTCAAAGGTGTGGGTCTGCCTCATCTGCATATAGTAAGACAAGCCTGTCCCTTCCTGCTGCTGACTCCAGCCTTTAGCTTAGGAGATGCATTTAAAAGCATCAATGATGTTTATACAAATCTACAAAAATATAATCTGCATTTATTCTTTATCTACATTTGTGTCATTCCTGCTCATTTCAACAACCATGAAGCTACAATAACCATATTGCAACTTTTCTCCGAAGCATTTATCAACTCATTCATAATATTAACATTTCATCATAACGTCATAATACTAACATATCATCTGTTTATTCTTTCAAGATTATGTAACATCTACTTTGTAGCAGCATCAACTACAAACAGCATGACAAGAGATTTCTTGCAAAAGCCTATTTTTTCCCAAAAACCTCTCAAAATAAGTAAATATTTCTGTCAATGAACAAACATCAACGTCATCATTACAAGTGCTTTTGTCATTGTCATTACAAATAAGAGTATTTCTATGTTTCGTACACGCCGACTCATGTAAAGGTTCAGTATTCCCTGATGTAACGGAACAACATCTGCATTTCATTGATGAATTTCAACAACACAAATGCACACATTACTGTATGTACTGTATATTGATTACAAGAGCAGACACCGATTAAATGAATGCACCAAAGTGTTCGCAATTTGTTTAAAGCAATGAGAAGTGATTAATATGATGTGCAAAAATGACTGAGGCTGAAAAAGTACTTTCAACAATTTTATGTTAACATATTGATAAATGTTCCGAGTGGACTGATTTTTTGCACATAATTCTTCTGCTCCCTTTACAGTTATTGATACAATACAATCAATACAAGTATATGTTGTTTTGACATATTCTATTCATCATGAGCCAATTTCTTACCATTTCCTATATTAAGCTATAAAAACACACGTTTTGTATCCACTAAAAGCAGATGGTGAATAAACACACATTTTTTCCCCCCCCTTTCCATATTCTACACACACTCCTTCAAATATGACCCCACTCTTTTACAAGAGCAGAAATCAGTAATATGAAAAGATCCGGCGATACTTTCAACTTTCCCTGATTGACCAAAGCGCCTCTTCTAAACGCAGTCCGGCCATCAGACCCTCTTAATCCTGAGTGCGGCCATAACACAAGCATTAAAAAAGGGACGCATCTGCACAGATACCCGCGGACGTGCTCGTCATCGGAAAGTGCGTGGCCTCTTGTGCAGGGGTAATAAAGAAACAGCAGACTTTACTCCAAGGGTCTCAGCGGATAAGATCCTTGTATTGGATGGGTGATTTTGCTGTTTTGAATGGGAGACCCTGGTTAGGACAGGACAAAAAAAAAAAAAAAAAAAAAGAAAAAGAAAAGCTCCAATCAGGTTAAGAGCTCTCAAATCACTGGGCAGTTCTTCAGACTGAAACAGTGTCTGATGAAGGCTGCCATCGTTGCTGAAGGATACTGCTGCACTTCAGTGTCGACGCCGTTGCGGTATGTGTGTAACATTATCAATTGAAAACTTCCATTGGAGGAATAAAGCAGATTTTAGGGCAACTTTTACATAATATAGTATATATAGTATATCGAATATAAATCCGGGTGCAGGCTACGATCTGAGACAAAATAATTCCAAGATCCCTATAACGCAAGGCTAAAATCTGTCAGTCGCTGGTTTCAGATGCTTTCCCGGACTGTGACGACCTCTACCACGACTGTAAAAACTAACCTGACGACGCAATTTGTGCCCCAAGTTCAAACCACCACAGGGAAAATGTCAAAGCGAACGAGGTACAGCAAGAAAAGAAACTTATTGAGTTTATGAAGGGAAAATGTGCGATTGTCTGACTGACACATATACACGCACACACACACACACACACACACACACACACACACAAGCGCACAACTTTAACAAATAAAGCCTACTCCCTGACTACTGAGAGAACCATTAGCGAGTCAGATTGTGTTAATGTAAAACTTCAGTTGAGTCTTTTTCCTTGTGCTTTTTGAACTTTAATAATAGAGTTCTACGATATGGCCTCATGGACAAGCAAAAAGTGCAAAAATCAACAATGAGACTAAATCTGCATCCATTGCCACAATCTTCAGACAAAACAAAGACGAAAGCCAGACAAAACAAATCACCGCCTGTAAAGAAGTACGCTGTCGACGTCTATCGTACTCCGACAGCTGTCTTTGTTTGCTAATGCACCGAGTCTCACTACAAGCCATAAAGCAAAGTGTTATTGAACACGGGCCTTTACAGCATTCATCCTATTAGTTAATGAGCAGCCATGTTTGCATAGCCCCGAACTGGCTACTCAGAATTCCGCTCAGATCGTCCCGCTCTCCAAATGCACATCTCGCCCTGCCTACGGAAGGGGGAGAGGAAAAAAAAACAAAAAAAAGAGAGAGACATGGTCCAGCGCTTGTTCATCTTGTCTATACACTCTTTGCTCTCTTCTTAATGATACACTAACAGATTGTAAACATGCTGTTGCCGTTTCAACACCCCCCCCCCCCCCCCTCCGAATCCACCCAACCCGTGCCCCCCCCTTTTTTTCTGTGCATTTTTTAAACAATGTCCTTCATGTTAGAGTGGTTACAGGCAGCAGAAGGACATCATTAGAGCCATGGTTAAACTGCAATTTACACCATTAGGAAGGCAGGAGCAATTTTTATTGCCTAGTAAATTTCAGCTCTGAAATATTTGGACCATATGGCTCAATTTGTGTAATAACCTTAATTTCTTGCACCCTTCAGGTCCTCCTGCCTCTCCGACAGAGTTGGGCTTCTGTGTGCGCAAAGAAAAAAAAAAAAAAGAAAGGGGGGGGGGGGACGGCAAAGTGTCTACGGTGCACCGGTGAGATTAATAAGGTGTCACGTCCTGTTTGGGTGAAGGCGTTGGAACAGCGGCCAGATGGTATCGCGGCAAATGACTGTCAGGGGTCCTGATCTAATCAATAGGATGTATTAATACATCTCCCATCGCTGGGAACCTCGTGGGGCCGCAGCGCAACATCTGGAAAGAATATGGGGAGGGTGAGGGGGAGTTGGAGGGCGGTGGGTGTGTGTGGGGAGGAATAGAGAGGGAGCATGGAGAGGAAAAAATAAAGGCGGTATATAGAGGGGCAGGTATAATGTAACCGTGCAAAATAAAAGTCTACGAGAAAGTAACTACATAGAGAGGGACGTCCCGAAGGGTGTGCTAGGGAGCAAAAAAAATAAAAACTACAAATCCTGACACTGGATCACGCTCTCCCTTTCTCTCTGTAGCTTTGATAAGTGTTTGGTAATGAGGGGCGTCTGCACACATGGCGAGGGAGGCAGGTTTTTGGCGGCTAGGACCGCCTGCGCTCCATAGCCTCATTCAGTCCTGCCGCTGTGACGTGCCCATTAATCAGCCTCTCTGGCACTGGCTACAGCACACAGCACAGCCAGGGATCAATAGCAGCCCCCCACCCCATCCCGAACTTCCACACGTACTCACGGAAGCAGAGGGTGAGGTATTGGATAGGCCTGCGCAGACCCGAGAACGCCACGCGTCTCCTCCTGATGCTCGGGTGCCACCGAACATTACGAAGAGGCATTATGGAACATTACACCATCTGCTCTGCTCCCCGCCTGCCCAAAACCATTCTGTGTGTGTGTGTGTGTGTGTGTGTGTGTGTGTGTGAGAGGAGAATTATCTCACAAAGCCATAAAATACGAATCAAATCAAACAAACAAAGGCGCTTAGCCGACCCGTCAGAACAGAGAGGAAGGCTCGAGAAACGCTTCAGAATGCTTGTTTAATCAAATAAAAACCTCCGCCGTGTTAACGCCACGAGAGAGGATCAACCTGTAGCCCTTCAACAGTTGGTTACAGCCAAATCAATACGACACCCTACTGCAGGCCAAGTATTGACACAGCAGGCTGGACAGCTGATCTAGCACAAAGCATGCGTCCAAAAAAGATCCAGACCGGATCAATGGGTTATAAATGTCGCCCTGAGAAACTGTGCTAATAACCACACGCCAACTTCCCTGGTATAGCAGGTGACACGTGAGCAAAAGGAAACTCCCAGAGAGGAGCATGGGATGGAAAAAAAGAATCAAATTTCATTCGTCACATACACGCTCCGAGTATGACGTACTGGAAGGACTCTCTAATACAAAAGTATTGGAACTTTCCCCAGCCACATGTGGTTCTTTCTGTTATTGCAAAACTGAAGGCAACCAATCATATTGAGTGTCTTTGGATTTTTCCCTTCACAAGAAGATATGCTTTGCATGGGTTTTGCATAACTGTGATTGAACCCCAAGGCCTCCTTACGTCACCTTGCACTGCATTTTTATATAAAATCATTTTTATTCCTGTTTTAATTCATTTTAAATCAATTTAAAAACATCATATTAAATGTTTTTATTGTTGATTATTACTTTTTTGTAATTATTTTAACCATTATTTTATTTACTTTTATGTAAAGCGCTTTGTTTACCATTGTGTAGGAAATGTGCTATATAAATAAAATTGCGTCAGTACATCAGAATTCAATCACCTGACACAAATCTACAAAATCTATTGGAACATCATTCCAGAAGAGTGGAGGGAATTCTAAGAGGAAACTATGACTGAGATGCTCAAAAAGCACATTTCATACAGTTTCATACAGAAACATAAAAATAACTAACTAACTAACTAACTAACTAACTAAATATATATATATATAAGGGGCACGGTGGCTTAGTGGTTAGCACGTTCGCCTCACACCGCCAGGATCCGGGTTCGATTCCCGTCTCGGGAATGTGTGTGTGGAGTTTGCATGTTCTCCCCGTGCCTCAGGGGGTTTTTCTCCGGGTTCTCCGGTTTCCCCCGGTCCAAAAACATGCACGGTAGGTTGATTGGCCCCTTGGAAAAATTGTCCCTAGTGTATGTATGTGTGCGTGAATGTGTGTGTGTGTGTCCTGCGATGGGTTGGCATTCTATCCAGGGTGTATCCTGCCTTAATGCCCATAGACGCCTGAGATAGGCACAGACTCCCTGTGACCCGAGGAATCGGATAAAGCGGTAGAAGATGAATGAATGAATGAATATATATATATATATATATATACACACACACACACACACATACATACATACATACATACATACTTACATACATATATATATATACCAAGCTGCCACTGTTGAGGCCATTGAGAAAGACCACTAAAGGCTCTGTGGCTACAGTAGCATGGCTAATCATGAGGTCCGACCACAGCAATATTGCTGGGATATGCAAAGAAATAATGTATAGAAAAAATATATGTAAAGGAAAAGAAACAACCTGACCTTTTAATCTTCCATAACAATTGAAAAGCATGAATATTAAATTTCAGGGCAGACACTGAAGCAATAAAAAATAAAAACAGCTTGATACACGGAAAAGTTTGTTAAAATGATAGAAGAAGGAAATTATTTATAAAAGTCAGTGCTATGCGATTTGAATTTCTTTTCGTCCGGGTTATGCTGAAAAAAAAAAAACAACCCAAAAACATTACAATACCTGAGATGATAAATCAGCAGCACCCATTATCAGGTCAGGGTCATAACTCAAGAGGGCTAAGGACAGCGGAGAAAATTAATTATGAGCTGATTACCAGCAAACTACCTGATGTCACACATTTGCCCGCCGCTCGAACGAAAGCCGACTTCTGGAGGTCAAGAAGAAGCGGAAAGGGCTGCCAAGAGAATAGCAACTGCAACTGTAAATTATTCCCATAGAAGGCGGAGAGGGGCACTGATAAAAGGCTTAGCTCTGATGACGTTCATTAATTTCTAGCCAAATAATTAATTTCTGTATCGAGAAGGCATTTCTCTGAAGCCTGGTGGGGGAAGTGGAGATTCTCAGTGGGACGTGGATTCCTTCCCCCTCATTACGGTGTTATGAGGCTCAAGCCAAATTTGGTTTGTACAGAAAGCCATACTGGTGCCAGTGAGATGCTGGTGATGGAGGAGATGGAGTGTTAGAGTGATCAGCTGGGCGAGATTTACAGGTGGGATCCTTCATTAGATTAGGTTTGAAAGAAAAAATCTATTAGACACAAAAGAAGTTTTTCAGTCACGCAATGATATTATATAATATAATTATTCATAATAGTGTACTCTGATTGGTCGCTTCTGTGTGCATAAATAAAAAGGAACGACTAATTCAATTCCAAAAGTACTAAATTACAAAGCTTCATTAAAACCTGTGACAAAGCTACTTAAGTACAATAATGAATTCGATTTTCTCAATGTTGATGTTTGGATGCTGCGAGCGAACGCTAAAAAATCACGGCACACACACATGCACCCAGCACCTCGCACCCCAAACATCTCCCCTTGCAATAAAACCCATGTGTGTTCTTTTTTGCTCCCTGGAGATGGGAAGATAGCAGGGGCAAGGGGGTAAAAAAAACAGTCACTGATAAATGATTGCGACCAAAGTTTAATTCAAACGAATCCGCTGAAATGGCACCATTTACATTCGATATCGTTTATTACCAACAAAGAAAGGTCAGCAGTAAAACGGCGGTCCTGTGTGTCGCAGTGCTGAACGCATACAAAAGAGTGTATAGAATCTCCTTCGCTTCATTTACGACATTAACAAATACATATGTAATCTAACCCTAACCCTCCCTTCATAGAAAACTGCTCATGTCAGAGTTCGAGGTTTACTTTATACATTAGCGTCGACTCGAAATATAAGACAGCATGAAACAAAGAGATACGGTGATGAGTCAGTGCGACCCACCTGCACTGTGAGGGCTGTAACGCTGCTGGAGTTGAGTGTTGGATCTCTCGACTGTGGCTTATATAACACTTTGTACTTCGAGATGAGACCATTAGGATTCCTGGGCTGCGTCCAGTTGAGGAGGAAGGAGTAAGCACCAGTGGGCCGCGCCGTGGGCATTTCCATTCCCTCAGGCTCGGCCTCCAGCGTACAGACGGAGCTCCAGATGCTGGAGACAGAGCCCTGAGAGTTTTGGCCTGTGACTCTGTACTCGTACTCAGTGAAAGGCTTGAGGAAGTCTGAGGCATCGATAAACTCCAGAGGACCTTCGGACCAGATGAAAACCAGAAGCTCCTCCAGGGTTCCTCTCAGGCGCCTGAAGGATGAACAAAATCATGTTCACAACACGAAAAAAACATGCACACATTCAGACTTTTTTTATATACAGATATTCAACTTTGTTTTGTTTGAAATTATTTAGTTTTAGTGGTACATTAAAATAAGTAACAACATTCTGCTAAAAGAATAATACAATATTAAATTCCACCTTTTTTATGTCACATGACCGAAGAAGATTTAAAAAAAACAAAACAATGTATTTTATTTTGGGTTATATACATTAGATGGGAGAAAAATAGTGCTGATATAAATATCCACGCATGACAGCTTTGGAGACCACAAAGTCACTCATAAGGCTGAAATGTAAGTTAATATATGCACGGTCATGTATTTTTCGTTTAAGTGAATTTCTCAAAACACTTTGAACAGATGAACACCTCAACACCATCGGAATGTTTCACCAGCACAAATGTCCACATTACTGTATGTACTGTATATTGATTGCAATGGAGCGGAAAAAGTTCTACTACAGGATTCCTACTTTTACTGTACCGTAATAAATGTTCCTTCATTTCCTGGTTATTCATCCACTTTCAGAAATGATATGCTCACAAATTGATCACTGATTGATGTCGTACACTCATCTTCATTAGTGAATCTCAAGATTCATCTGCACAATTCATCTATTCAAGTCACTTTTACCAAAAAAAATGTTTAATAGAAATTTAATCCAGATTGTTACAACTGGTTCAACAATTTAGACTTTAACGACATATGCAAATGAACCGATGGCGAGATTTTTTTGGCGGTTAAGAAGATGCAGGGCGAGAAGCAGTATAATATATTTTAATAAGCATGTTATGAACGATATAAATGTACAACATTATGCAAAATCAGTTAAATGAATGTACTAAAGCATTCACAATCTGAAAGAAATGCTTTTATGGTGTGACACGTGCAGTGACACGTTATAGAAGCGCTTCTGAGATTTCCAAAGCAGTTGAGAAAAACCGTAATAAATGATTATTATAGGAAAATAACAGAGCGACACAAATGCCACATCATGGGCAATTCAGGAAGCTAGCACTTTAAGAGAAACGGAGGAAATGGGAATAAGGTGCAGGGAAGATGATGAAGGAAGGAAGAGAAAGGAAGGATGCTGTGCTCCACACAGGGCAAACCTCGTTAATTCAGCTACATTAAAGTCAGCGCCTCCATGCTGTTGCAGAAAATGACATACAGGCTCCTTTAATGTGGCCCCTGCTGGCCCCTGCTGGCCCCACTCGGCCCGCCACTCCCTAATCCAACCTACTGTATTCAAATAAAGGGAAGCGGTGATGAGCAGGGGGGGACGAAGGGGGAGAAAAGCCACACACTGTGCCTCTAAACTGCAGCATGCTGGGGGGAACAGGGGCCTGCCACACACACACACACACACACAAATATGTACATACAGATGATAAATAACTATCCTGATAAAACTCTCCACGTTCACTTGACTCGCACATGTGAAGGACAAACATCAGTATTGAGAAGGAGGCAGGACAAAGTCAACACCGGATCAACACGAGAGATTTGTATTTGATGTAACGTTGATCTCTGGTATTACCTTAAACGGCTACCACGACACGCCAAGTCTTTTTCACACCGAACAGTCGATCCTCCGGCTCCTCGGCGGGGAGGTGCCTCGCATTCTTCTGCCTTTATCCGAGCCCCAAATCGCGGCTCAAAACAAATCCGGCCTCATGTGTTCTAAGCGCCTGCAGCTCTGTGGGTATGCTAATGATATTTCTTCAGGACTTACGCTGGCTTAGGCTGGTGTGACCTCGAGTATGGATGACATTGGTCAACGTGCCACGTCGCCCTTGACGAAAGCTCTTGCAATAGCATACGCCCGTGGGGAGAGGAGAGGACAGGACAGGAAAAGAGTTTCACAATGACCTGCAAACTCTCCGAAGTATGAATTCACTGTAACTGCAAGTGCAGATCCGTCTAACTGGAAAGAAGGACATTTACAGAGGAGTGGGAGAACTGGACTTCACAGTACAGCGCTAGGACACAGAGAGGGAACTTTACTGCCACTCAGCACTGGTGTCAAAAGTACTCACATTCATTACTCAGGTAGAAGTATAGATAGTAAACTTCTGTAGAAGTATCAATTCAAGCTTTTTTACTGGTTTCAAAACTACTTAAAGTATGAAAGTCAAATTAATGTAAGGGAAAAAATGCTATTAAGGACAAAAGCTTAGCCAATCACAATCGCTAATTTATTCAAATGTCTATCTACTGTATCTTCATTTAATAATGTAGGGATAATCTTTTTTGTGTAACGACCCCAACACTGGCTATGTCCTTGCTGGAGTGATTTGTAGCATACAAACCAATAGGGTGTCGGAATGGTATATGTTTATACTTCTCATATAACCACAATCACATTCACTTTAGCAGGATGGTGCGATTGATCAGGGTAGGCTTTTTTTTTTAGAAGTTAAAAGTCGGCTGAAAAATAATTACTCCAGTAAAGTATAGATGCACGTATAAATTTCTACTTAAGTAAGGTAACAAAGTGTTTGTGCTTCGTTACTTGACCCCTTTGCCAGTAATCATCAAGCACTTCTGATCCACATCATCACATTCTGGATAACTGTTCTGTAGATAACATTTATCCTGTATATAATTCATTGTATGGACTAAATTATCCTCATATCTGTATACAGTGAACCGGCATGCCATTATAACATTATGCCTAATATTGTGTGGCTCTTCTTTTTACTGCCAAAAACAGTCCTGACCCTTCGAGCATTAACAGCATTAACCTCTCCAGCAGGAGAGCTCATTTATTGGATCGGACCGTGCGCGCCAGCTTTCGCTTTGGATGTGCATCAATGAGACTTGGTTGCTGATGAACCTGTTGCCGGGTCACCACTGTTCATTCCTTGGAGCACTTTTAATAGAAAGTGACCAATCCAGGTGACCATCTAGTAACATCCCACTTGGAGATGTTGACCCAGGCTTCTAGCATTCACAATTGTTATTAACCAACTACCTATCTAACTCACTCAATCCATCCATCCATCTCTACAGAATCACAATATTAGTTTTTTTAATCCTAAAATGATGTATATTGTTAATAATGATGACATTGTTAAAAAAAAAAAACACTGTTAGACATTTGACCTTGCTGTGACCTGTTTAGCTTAGTGATTACCATAATAATATGAATTTTGATAGCTGAGTAGTTAAAGCTACAGTAGGGGATTCAAGCCCAAGTACCACCAAGCTGCCTCTCTTGGGCTCTTGAGCAAGGACCGTAACCCCCTGTGCTCCAGGGGGCGCTGTATCATGGCCAAACCCAGCTTCCTAACATTGCTGTCATAAAAGACTGAGTAACGTATTGCACTGTGCTGTAATATATGTTTCCCCCTTTACCTTTATTTTTATGAAGCCTAAAAAAAACAACTTCTTTGGATATTGCGCATGAACAGATTGATAGGGCAAAAAAAAGGGACTTGTCAGTGAATGAATAAAAGAATGTAAAGTGTGTTTGGGTGCTTTTACAGTATGATTAAACTCTGTACGTGTATGCCAGAGAGAGAGAGACAGAGAGAGAGACAGAGAGAGAGAGACAGAGAGAGAATAAGTACAGTGCTAGCAGATCCCTTGTGTCCTCCGTTCTCCCAGAACATTGAGGAGTCAGAAATGGCCTCTGAGGCTGATGTGATTGTGCCATGTCGGTGTAAGCTCCTTCCTCGCGCAGCACTGCGGCATCCTGTTTCATATCACTCTTTTTCTAGCACCGCTGGAATAATCAGAGTCAGCGGGGCCGTGTCAGCTTCCATTTACAGCCAGTCACAAATGCTGCAGCCAGCGCACGCGCCCTGACTGCGCCTCGCTGATGGAGCTTTGATATCCGTACATAAGCGCTCTGCATAAAGTGGCTTTTCCCTTCCACACTCAGCTGGAGTAGATGTTGACAAGTGTGACCAAGTGGATTTGCCCTGTTCACCTCAAGGTCGTGACATAATTACCGTTTATCATGTTCCATCACAACACCGTGATGCCCTCGACCCAGCCCTGAGCCAACTGAGCCTCACGTCATATTTGCAATGTAAAAAAGTATTAATTAATTATGTTTTTTTTTTCTCCCCCTCATCAAGCAATCAGTCTGAATGCAGATACACTAAGTAACAACAAGAATCAATCATTCGAGTGGAATCTCGATAAATACATTGCATGCCGTCATATTTGACTTTCCCATCAGGTGAAAAACAATATATTTTACAATTAAGAAAGGCAGCATGTGTGTGTGTGTGTGTGTGTGTGTGTGTGTGTGTATTTTTCCTGCAGCCTCACAAGCAGGTCAAAACTTTATGATAAGGCTACCTATATCTTATCAATAAGGCGAAAATATTACTAATATGAAGGTTAATATTATAATTCTTTAACAGCACATGCGTCAAACTCGAGGACTGGACATCAATGTATGTGGCCTGCAAGAGCTTAAAAGGTGTACGATTGTCTTAAAATGGACTATGCTGCTTTAAAGCGTGCACTGATAATAAACCATGCAAACCATGACTTTGTCAACCAGGCGATTTTTCCTACAAAAAAGGTTCTACAAATGATGCCATAATGTCCAGGAAGTGTAAAATTGATACAGATGGACGACACTTCCAAGAAAGATGGGAAAGCAAATATGTCTGCACTTCAATGAGAAAACGTGGTATGTCTTTTTGTCTTATAGTTAATCATAATAAATGCATATGTGGTCCACGGTGATAATGTGTTATGCACCTCTGCTTTAGAGGATGGAAAAGACGCACGAAGGAATTTGAAAGGTAATGGGCTGGCATAAAGTACAATACATTTCCAGAGAATGAAAGCTGTGTTTAATGCTCGAGGTCAGACAAATAGCCAGAGTGGTTTGGGCTGATGGGAAGGCTACTCAACTCAAATAACCGATCTTTTCATCCGTGGTGAAAAGAAAAACATATCAGAATATACACCACATCAAATCCAGATGTTGATGAGCAACAGCAATAGATCACATCAACTTTCACTATTGTCAGACCAGACCAGGGCCTGTCCAACTGTCTATAGACAGATATGTATCTATAGAATGCACAGGTCAGAAATAGGCATACATGTACACTACTGATATGCATGGACCAGCTTGTAGCTTATAGTGAAATAGCAGTGAGTATGTGTATGTTTGGGGGGGGTGTACCTGTATAAAAAGTATGCAGTGATCAACCCATTGGGCTTGTGTGGAGGATTCCAGTGCACTTCAATGACAACTGCTCCTGCTGCATGGAGCTCAGGGGGATCCAGAGCCTTAGGTGCTGCTTCAGATGTCTGGACAGAGATGCCTTCCCCTGTGCCACAACCATCTACAATAAGGCAAAGCAAACATAGCTGAAATAGACATATATAGAGAAATTCAGGGGGGAACTTATAATAAAGCATAATAATAACAATAATAATAATAATAATGTATGATTATACATCTTCACATCACTAAGCATTATGAACTATACAGCAATTATACAGGAGGAATATCTGAAAAGGACCTGCTTGGCAGGCTTGAACTCTTATGTCGTAAGTTGTGAACGGGTCCAGTCCGTCAAGCAGCAGGACGCGGTGAGGACCAGCTGAGCGGGACAGGGGGCGCTCAGTACCAGCATTCAGAAGGACGCTGTAGTCCAGGGGGAGACTAGTGTTATACACGTCTGAAAGCACAAGAAAAAAATGGATTGTTAACCAAAACCTGTCAAGGAGATCTTTTAGAAGTCATTGAAGTCGTGATCGGTTAACCATACATTTCATAATAGGACGAGTTTAGAACTTTATATCTATATATTAGTTTATATATATATATCTATATATTAGTTTATATATATATATATATATATATATATATATATATATATATATATATATATATAGTTAGTTTACTTCACATCTAGCCTGGTTTTTGTGCAAACTGTGCAGACATAGATTTAAAAGGGAGTTTCTGAATCTAATTCATAAGGATGACTCCTTTTATTTGTGCATTCAAGATAATCTATGACATCAGAAATAATGCCTTACTTGTTTTTTAATGAATTGTCCTTTATATTTTGGGAAGGAAAAAGAAAGAGATGATATGAGATCCTCTCCACCTGGAGGTTCCAGAAATACATGAATTATAGGACCTATTATAAATGGACGTTCGGTGCCAGCCGCAGGACTGGTGTTCCTCTCAGGGTTTCCCCCTCATACCAGGGAGGTTTTTCCTTGCCAGTGTCACCATTGGCTCCCTCATTAGGGATGAAGAGGGAACAACTTCTAACATTATAACTTCTTTCTGAGACAATATCTATTGTTAAAAGTACCACACAAATAAAAATGAATTGAGATTTGCAAGTACACAGATTACAGGAAAGGAACCACAGTGCTTGTAAACCAGCAATCCCCTGTGTGCCATGCGGATTTAGTTTCGCTGAATTTCCTTTTCTCTAACACACACACACACACACTTACTCACTTGTGCAAAAAGCCCGTTCTGAAAATCTGCCATGACACATTTGAAGACACAGATCCAGAGCTGCGGTGCTCGAGGTTTGTTAATATTCCTATCACTGGTGCCTTTCATAATTTACAGCAACTAGAGGCTGATAGGTTATTCAACATTTATGAGGCCTGCGATGTATTCCGAGCGGCCTGATTATCTTTACAAATGAAAAAGTTAAATTATTCAACTTCCCTCATTGCCACCTCCCTTAGCAGATGTAGTCTTTTGCCCGAGACACAAACCCCGTTCAAATTAGATGCCGCTTTGATCAGCGCTCCTCTGCCAGCGAAGTTCAATCGCACAGGTCCTTAAGTTCTATTATTTACAGCTAATCATAGACTTCGGAGTTTTCCCCCTACTTTCACAACGAATGAGGAGTCTAATAAGAAATAATGGACACAAAGGAAAGCGAAAGGAATGCGCCATCAGATCCGATACGTCAAATGCAGGAGCGCCTCGAGAATCCACGCCCGGTTCAGAAGTTGGACTTAACCAACCGTGAGAGATTGTAGTTTAAATCCGGGGATTTTTTTTTTTATTTTGCCTCTCAGAATGTAAAGTCGATAAATGATCCAGGCTATGTAAATGTTTCCAGTGGCCACAGGGGCTAGTTAAAGGGCTTTTAGGGTGTAATTGAGGCTTCTGAGAAGGCTCCTCTCGTAGGTAAGAGGCCTAATGAAACAATAATAACAAATGATGGACCATCTGCGGCAGACTATCTAAACCCAGTATGGTGCATGAATATATATATATATATATATATATATATATATATATATATATATCTATATCGATATGTATGTCTGTGTGTGTGTGTGTGTGTGTGTGTGTGTGTGTATATATATATATATATATAGTTGTGGGGTGTATCTATATATATACACACACACACACACACACACACAACCACACACACACACACACACCACACACACATATATATATATACACACACACACAAAACACACACACATAGGCAATTTCCCTGAAAACATACACACTCCTTTTCATTTCCAGAAACACACACACACGCACACACACACACACACACACACACGAGCTCAGCAGGTGGACGGTGTTGTAATAGGTGTAAGCGTGCACGGTTTTGAATGGGAATGAGTCTGTGTTTTCGGGCCTGCTGAAAGAAGGAACTTGAGAACGACGCGAGAGCGAACTCTGTAAAAAGAAGGGGTGGGGTGGGGGGGGGGGTGCGGTGGGGCGGTTGTTTGTTTGTTCGCTCGCACGCACACTTGTTTGTTTGTGTTCATGCTCTCTGGGTGGGAGAGCGCTCTGACTTGGCAGCCCCACAATGCTCAGCGGGACCCTGCAGATGGGCCACCGTTGCCTGCGTATGCAAACACACGCTGATTGATCGGCGGAGGCCGGCGGGTTGCAGACGGCCACTGCGGAAAAGATTAGAGGAATCGCTGTGGGCCGTCGCAAGGACACAACATTTCACATTAGAGATTTAGTTTTCAAGTAAAAGATCACAAATCCAACTAATACTTTGTTAATCAGTGTTAGGATAACTGCACAAGAGATTATTGAATTTTATTGTATTATATTATTAGTACTTCCTCTGACACCAAGAACAGACCACAAAATGTACACCTTGGCAAAAAAACTAACCAGAACACACTGGGATCTACATATGTATTAATTGCATATATAAAAATATGATCCTTAACCCCTTAAGCCTATACATAACATGAAAATAGTGCCAGCCTCTCCCTTATCACACCTTAGTGCCATCAAGTGCTTTGTATCACATGAACACAATGGGATCATTGTATCTTACATTTTTTCAAACTTTTGTTAGACACCTAATAGATGATAATGACTGCAGTATATTATTTGTATTACCAGTATGTTTATGGCATTTGGCAGATGCCCTCGAATAGTCTTCTTATTCATACAACTGCACATCTTTGGGGATACGAGCCCATCATATATATACAAACCGGATTCCAAAAAAGTTGGGACACTATACAAATCGTGAATAAAAACGGAATGCAATGATGTGTAGGTGCCAACTTCTAATATTTTATTCAGAATAGAACATAACACACGAAACAAACGTTTAAACTGAGAAAATGTACCATTTTAAGGGAAAAATATGTTGATTCAGAATTTCATGGTGTCAACAAATCCCAAAAAAGTTGGGACAAGTAGCAGTAAGAGGCTGGAAAAAGTAAATTTAAGCATAACGAGGAGCTGGAAGACCAATTAACACAAATTAGGTCAATTGGCAACATGATTGGGTATAAAAAGAGCTTCTCAGAGTGGCAGTGTCTCTCAGAAGCCAAGATGGGTAGAGGATCACCAATTCCCACAATGTTGCGCAGAAAGATAGTGGAGCAATATCAGAAAGGTGTTACCCAGCGAAAAGACTTTGCATCTATCATCATCAACTGTGCATAACATCATCCAAAGATTCAGAGAATCTGGAACAATCTCTGTGAGAAAGGGTCAAGGCCGTAAAACCATACTGGATGCCCGTGATCTCCGGGCCCTTAAACGACACTGCACCACAAACAGGAATGCTACTGTAAAGGAAATCACAGAATGGGCTCAGGAATACTTCCAGAAACCATTGTCAGTGAACACAATCCACCGTGCCATCCGCCGTTGCCAGCTGAAACTCTACAGTGCAAAGAAGAAGCCATTTCTAAGCAAGATCCACAAGCTCAGGCGTTTACACTGGGCCAGGGATCATTTAAAATGGAGTGTGGCGAAATGGAAGACTGTTCTGTGGTCAGACGAGTCACGATTCGAAGTTCTTTTTGGAAATCTGGGACGCCACCATGTCATCCGGACCAAAGAGGACAAGGACAACCCAAGTTGTTATCAACGCTCGGTTCAGAAGCCTGCATCTCTGATGGTATGGGGTTGCATGAGTGCGTGTGGCATGGGCAGCTTGCATGTCTGGAAAGGCACCATCAATGCAGAAAAATATATTCAGGTTCTAGAACAACATATGCTCCCATCCAGACGTCATCTTTTTCAGGGAAGACCCTGCATTTTCCAACAAGATAATGCCAGACCACATTCTGCATCAATCACAGCATCATGGCTGCGTAGGAGAAGGATCCGGGTACTGAAATGGCCAGTCTGCAGTCCAGATCTTTCACCTATAGAGAACATTTGGCGCATCATAAAGAGGAAGGTGCGACAAAGAAGGCCCAAGACGATTGAACAGTTAGAGGCCTGTATTAGACAAGAATGGGAGAGCATTCCTATTTCTAAACTGGAGAAACTGGTCTCCTCTGTCCCCAGACGTCTGTTGAGTGTTGTAAAAAGAAGGGGAGATGCCACACAGTGGTGAAAATGTCCTTGTCCCAACTTTTTTGGGATTTGTTGACACCATGAAATTCTGAATCAACATATTTTTCCCTTAAAATGGTACATTTTCTCAGTTTAAACTTTTGTTTCGTGTGTTATGTTCTATTCTGAATCAAAATATTAGAAGTATTAGTTAGTAATATTAGTTGGCACCTACACATCATTGCATTCAGTTTTTATTCACGATTTGTATAGTGTCCCAACTTTTTTGGAATCCGGTTTGTGTATATATATATATATATATATATATATATATATATATATATATATATATATATATATATATATATATATATATATATATATAGCATTCATCAAGGAGCAAATTAAGCCTTATGCGCAGGAGCACATGTTGAGATTTTGATTCCCCCTTTAACATATTTCCGTGTAAAAATAAACTGGAAATAAACAAAACATATTGGTGTTAGATCAAGCCCATTTACGATGCTATTATTTGAGTCGGACGTTATACCCATAATCGATTTTACAGCATTGCCTCCGTATTTCCTTGTATGTGAAAGCTAACGTGCTGTGTCCTTATGGTAGTCTTTCCTGTCACTGTTTAAGTTCAGAGATAAGAAGACTAGTGGTCGGGGTATACACTCAAAATGTACTTGTATGAATAATACAAAAACGATAATCGATATAGGGTATTTCAAGAGTTGATGCAGTATTGTCAAATAAAATATCGCAATACTTGATGAAAAGTTTTTCATCAACAAGAGGAATGTACAAATCTTCAACCATCTAGAAAAGAAGCCAAGAGTCTTGAAGATCGATTTTTGTAGAGGAACAATAATACACAAAGCATTCGGCCATGTTTTGTCAAATACCTGTGCTGTACAGTAGTTTCTGTAAGATATGCTCTACTACTTTTTCAGAAGACAGTGCAACGTGCCCTGTTTTATTTCACACTTGAACTCGCGGATGCTTGTGTCGCTCTGATCGACAGGGCCGTGATCTCGCCTGACCCTCACCAACACTCGTAGTGCAGAGCTCATGGAACATTTTTGCATAAAGTATACATTGGGGGAAATAAGACTATCCAGGGAGGTAAAAAAAATTAAACAAATGCTCCATCTGGCAGCCTGAAAGGTTGTTTCTTTTTTTCTTTAAAGAGAAGGCTTCATGTAGGACTCGAGTATTTGGGAACAGAAAATGCTTTATATGGAGATTTATACACATTAAAAAAAAAAAAACACGCCTCAGGATGCCAGACCATTTGTAGAACTCTTGATCAACAAAATAACTAATGGAATGCCTAAAAAGCTTAAAAACAGCCCCTCTGTAAATCATGGCGATGCTAGCGAATCCGCCGCTAGAGTTTGAATGTCGAGCTAATTGATTCTCTGGTACGTCTGGTTGGCGAATGCTTGGCATAACAAATCCTGGCCTCGTTAAAATTTCCTTCTCCTCACGCAGGGCGCGGATAAATCACCGCTGAAGGACTGCTAAACAGAGAAGGTGCATCAGGCATTTGGGTGAGAACGTTACCTGGGAGTGACCACGCGACAGAGACAGAGCGAGGGCCCAACACGCTGACGTTATATGGCACGGGGATCTTCTCTGGGGAGGAAACTGGGCTCTGGATGATGTACTGGCTGCTCACACTGGTACCGGCATCAGTGCTTGCTTCCAGCTCATAAACATATCTGTAAGGGAAAAAAAAAACAGGGGAGAAATACAAAAAAAAATAATAATCAACTACATATATAATATATTATACAGATAACGGACAACAATAATGTCTCGAATTTAATCATCCAGTTAAACACACACAAGTTAAGAGAAGCCTTGCTGTTAATTTTCCCAGCAGAACCTGAAGCTCGCCAAATGGATCGATAAAGGGTGATGCCTTTAAACAGATGATGGTTTTAATGCAATGCTGATCAGTGGCTCCACACTGATCTTTCAGGGGGCTGATAAGATTACATACACACACACGCACACACACACACACACACACACACACACACACACACACACACACACACACACACACACACACACACGGACTAACGCTTCACACCAGCTACAAAATGCTAAAAAGCAGAATGACATGACAAGAATAGGGATTCACCGATTCAGAATATATATATATATATATATATATATATATATATATATATATATATATATATATATATATTAGTAGCTGCGCTATTCCTTTATTAATCAGAAAGCTGATATTTTATATGTACTCTAGGCTTTTTGTATCTTTTCGCCAAACTTTTCTCGAGGACATTCTCTCTGTATTACCAGTATGGGAAGTGGCGAGGGGAATGCCTTTTGGCAGGTCGTCTGAAATTACGGCAAATTAAACGTCACGCTTCGGCACCACTGCTACGTGAATATGATCTTTCACAACACTAAAGTTTTTTGGAGGCCGAACTGAAAAACATTTGATAGTATTTATTTCTTTTTTCTTTCCACTACAAAATTTGTGGACCGGCCGTGCGTTAGGAGTCAGAAGGCACTTAATTAAATGCAGGAGTTGCTCTCTGTAAGAAAGAAAAGAGAGCCATTTGTACCATAATGAATTGCGTAGCATTATATTTTACCATTGAATCTGATTGCATTGAGTTGTTGCATCATATGGATATTTAATATTTTGTTGGTAATGCATCGAGATGTGAACTGCATTAGCCTCAATTATGGACAAATGAGCCTAGACAAGACAGATGTGGCTTTTTGCTCGTTTCCTGGCTGAGGACTTAATTTTGCCATAATCTCTGTATAGTCATCAATACCTCTACATTAAGTATAGTTCTCTCCAGCCCAGGTCAGAAATCATACACCGCTCTCATCTTGGCCAAGTGCATTAGCGGATTTTGCCACTGGACACGTTTTACACACCGAGCCAGCACTATATGCCTTGTTACAGACAATGTGTAAATGAGACAACACTGGTACAAACATGTTGCAATGGGCAAAGAACAAGAGTGTTGTGGAATAATATACACATATGTATGCATATATTTATGTATATATATATATATATATATATATATATATATATATATATATCAGCTCAGCTCATCCTTGTGCAAGTGGATCTCCAATTTCCTAACTGGGAGACCACAGGCAGTAAAGGATGGGTGGACACGTCTCAGGCTCTCTCACTCTCAGCACTGGAGCCCCACAGGGCTTGTGTTCTGAGCCCCCTGCTGTACTCCCTGTACACACATGACTGTGTGGCCACCACCAGCTCCACCACCATCATCAAGTTTGCTGACGACACCGTTGTGGTAGGCCTGATCTCTGACAACGACGAGACAGCCTACCTGAAGGAGATCGGGAATCTGGAGAACTGGTGCCAGAGGAACAACCTCCTTCTAAACGTCAGCAAGACAAAGGAGCTGCTAGTGGACTTTAGTACCAAAACAGGAGAGGATCTACCAGACCCCCGTCATCAACGGGAGCCCAGTGGAGAGAGTGGACAGCTTTAAGTACCTCGGTGTTCACATCACGCAGGACCTGTCATGGTCCTGTCACATCAACACCGTGGTGAAAAAGGCCCGACAGCGTCTCTACCACCTCAGACGCCTGAGAGACTTTAGACTGCCCTCTAAGGTGCTCAGGAACTTTTACTCCTGCACCATAGAGAGCATCCTGACGGGGAATATCACAACCTGGTTCGGGAACAGCACCGTGCAGGACAGACGAGCCCTACAGAGGGTGGTGCGTTCAGCTGAGCGCATCATCCATACTGAGCTCCCTGACCTGCACTCCATCTACAACAAGCGGTGCTGGACCAAGGCCAGGAAGATCATGAAGGACCTCAGCCACCCCAGCAATGGACTGTTCTCTCTGTTGCGGTCTGGAAAGCGCTTCCGCTCCCTCAAGGCCAATACAGAGAGACTGAGGAGGAGCTTCTACCCGCAGGCAATAAGGTCTCTCAATCAGTACACCAGACAGTACTGATCCACTACACCCACACTGGACATTCACTATGGCAGTGGTCACTCGTGGTCACTGCTCACTCACGGACAGAAAACACACACAACACACACAATATGCACACACCACTTTATAAGCAACCATATTGCACAAACCTGGACTTTGTTGTTTGCACACAGATTTCTTCTGGTTTTCTTGCATTTTTCTCTTTCTCTTTTTTAAAGTCTATTTTATATTTTATATTTTATATTTTTTATATTTTACTTTATATTTGTATTTATTTTGTAAATTCTGTATTTTTGGATTTGGTAAAACAATCCACTCTTGAGGTCAGGGCAGCTGCCCAAGCATTTCACTGCGTATCATACTGTGTATGACTGTGTATGTGACCAATAAAATTTGAATTTGATTTGATATATATATATATATATATACCCACACTGTACAAAAACACACACACACAGCAGGCCCTGATAGAAATGAAAAGACATTAGTATATGTGGGCAGGCGTTCACATGGAGGTATGATATAATTGGCAAGCGCACCGAGCTGCATCAAAGGCAGAAACGTGTTCCTATCAGGTTTGCTCAGATCTTTTGAAAGAGGGAGGGGCTGGTGGTGGAAGTGGTGGAAGCTTAATATTTCACTCATCAGCCAGACTTTCTACTGTGGTAAGGTATGTGACAGCTAATCAACACTGTCATAAATAATCGATGAGCGTGGCCCACCAGTTAGCCGCTTCCTGCGTCTCACTACAGCCCCGGCGGATAATGAAGCGAGCGCTCGCCATTGTGCCGTTGCTCACCAAGTTAAATTGGACAAAGGGAAAAGAAAAGGGGTCCGGGAAGTGGCGAGGGGAATGCCTTTTGGCAGGTCGTCTGAAATTACGGCAAATTAAACGTCACGCTTCGGCTAGACCCTCTTTGAAGCCGCCGTATAAACAAAGACGAAAAAGGATTGGGGTGGGGGGGGGTGTTGACATGGTGACCCAATCAAACGATCCAATCAGAGCTCGCTGATGGTTTTGACATGTCAGATATGTGCCATCAACATGGAATGACAGAATTTAATGGGGGGGGAGGGGGGGGGGGGGGGTTTGGGTCTCACTAGGGAAGCTCTGAATGACAACTTGGGCATTAAATCATCTCTCTCTCTCTGTATAGATAACATAATGGAAACAAACAGATTTATATTGTATCTTAAGCTGCTTATTGGATACAGCCCATCTTTTCAAATATTTACTCACTATATTGCATAAACAACACAATCCTAATGCATACAGAATGTGTGTGTAGGAGGGGGGGGTGAAAAATCAAGCCATGACCACATTTTTGCATTTGATATTCAAAAATGACTAGAAGACAGATTCTAATGTAAAGTATAAAAACTATATAATTTTTAAGACAGTGATTTGCTTTTTGCAACTGATTAAAATATAAACAATTACAAAATTAAATAACATCCAGTCATATTCTATTCCCAGTAGATTACTAAGATTACCACACAAGATGCCACAAGAATAGAAAATAAATAAACAAAAATAAATTCTAAATTCCTTAATAGAATATATCAAGAAAAGAGTAAGAAAAATAGTTATATTATATAATTCCAAGTTAAATAATATCACCTTTTTTTACTGGCCTGAAATGTAGTGTATTTGTGTAAATATGCTGTGTGATTATCTTATTGTTATACAATGTGGAAAAAAGATATAAAAAAAAATGTTAATAAATGTAAATAAAACAAAACAACACATGACACAGTGTTTAGTGTGTCAGAGACGGGTGTGTGTTTAAACAGGACCTGGTGTTTAGTGTGTTAGAGACGGGTGTGTGTTTAAACAGGACCTGGTGTTTAGTGTGTTAGATACGGTTGTGTGTTTAAACAGGACCTGGTGTTTAGTGTCTTAGAGACGGTTGCGTGTTTAAACAGGACCTGGTGTTTAGACAGGACCTGGTGTTTAGACAGGACCTGGTGTTTAGTGTGTTAGAGACGGGTGTGAGTTTAAACAGGACACAGTGTTTAGTGTGTTAGAGATGGGTGTGAGTTTAAACAGGACCTGGTGTTTAGTGTGTTAGAGACGGGTGTGAGTTTAAACAGGACACAGTGTTTAGTGTGTTAGAAACGGGTGTGAGTTTAAACAGGACCTGGTGTTTAGTGTGTTAGAGACGGGTGTGTGTTTAAACAGGACTCAGTGTTTAGTGTGTTAGAGACGGGTTTGAGTTTAAACAGGACCTGGTGTTTAGTGTGTTAGAGACGGGTGTGTGTTTAAACAGGACACAGTGTTTAGTGTGTTAGAGATGGGTGTGAGTTTAAACAGGACCTGGTGTTTAGTGTGTTAGAGACGGGTGTGTGTTTAAACAGGACTCAGTGTTTAATGTGTTAGAGACGGGTGTGTGTTTAAACAGGACCTGGTGTTTAGTGAGTTAGAGATGGGTTTGAGTTTAAACAGGACACAGTGTTTAGTGTGTTTGAGACCGGTGTGTGTTTAAACAGGACACAGTGTTTAGTGTGTTAGAAACGGGTGTGTGTTTAAACAGGACCTGGTGTTTAGTGTGTTAAAGACGGGAGTGTGTTTTAACAGGACCTGGTGTTTAGTGTGTTAGAGACGGGTGTGTGTTTTAACAGGACCTGGTGTTTAGTGTGTTAGAGAAGGGTGTGAGTTTAAACAGGACCTGGTGTTTAGTATGTTAGAGATGGTTGTGTGTTTAAACAGGACCTGGTGTTTAGTGTGTTAGAGAGTGTGTTTTACAGGTGTGTGTTTTAACAGGACCTGGTGTTTAGTGTGTTAGAGACGGGTGTGTGTTTTAACAGGATCTGGTGTTTAGTGTGTTAGAGAAGGGTGTGAGTTTAAACAGGACCTGGTGTTTAGTGTGTTAGAGACGGGCGTGTGTTTTAACAGGACCTGGTGTTTAGTGTGTTAGAGACGGGTGTGTGTTTTAACAGGACCTTGTGTTTAGTGTGTTAGAGAAGGGTGTGAGTTTAAACAGGACCTGGTGTTTAGTGTGTTAGAGACGGGTGTGTGTTTTAACAGGACCTGGTGTTTAGTGTGTTAGAGAAGGGTGTGAGTTTAAACAGGACCTGGTGTTTAGTGTGTTAGAGACGGGTGTGTGTTTGAACAGGACCTGGTGTTTAGTGTGTTAGAGACGGGTGTGTGTTTAAACAGGACACAGTGATTAGTGTTTAGAGACGGGTGTGAGTTTAAACAGGACCTGGTGTTTAGACAGGACCTGGTGTTTAGACAGGACCTGGTGTTTAGTGTGTTAGAGACGGGTGTGTGTTTTAACAGGACCTGGTGTTTAGTGTGTTAGAGATGGGTGTGTGTTTAAACAGGACACAGTGATTAGTGTTTTAGAGACGGGTGTGAGTTTAAACAGGACCTGGTGTTTAGTGTGTTAGAGACGGGTGTGTGTTTTAACAGGACCTGGTGTTTAGTGTGTTAGAGATGGGTGTGTGTTTAAACAGGACACAGTGATTAGTGTTTTAGAGACGGGTGTGAGTTTAAACAGGACCTGGTGTTTAGTGTGTTAGAGACGGGTGTGTGTTTTAACAGGACCTGGTGTTTAGTGTGTTAGAGATGGGTGTGTGTTTAAACAGGACACAGTGATTAGTGTTTTAGAGACGGGTGTGAGTTTAAACAGGACCTGGTGTTTAGTGTGTTAGAGATGGGTGTGTGTTTAAACAGGACACAGTGATTAGTGTTTTAGAGACGGGTGTGAGTTTAAACAGGACCTGGTGTTTAGTGTGTTAGAGACGGGTGTGTTTAGAGACGTTTTAAACCTGGTTGTGTGTTTAAACAGGACCTGGTGTTTAGTGTGTTACAGGACCTGGTGTTTAGACAGGACCTGTGTTAGAGACCTGGGTGTGTGTTTAAACAGGACACAGTGTTTAGTGTGTTAGAGACGGGTGTTGAGTTTAAACAGGACCTGGTGTTTAGTAGAGAAGGGTGTTAGAGATGGTTGTGTGTTTAAACAGGACCTGGTGTTAGGCTGCAGGTTTGTGTCTGTGTATTGGTTGTCATGTGGGCCGCCGATGTACACACTCTCTCCATCACGCAGGAGCTGGTAGTGTGTGAGGCGGCCATTGGGTCGAGATGGTGGACTCCAGTAAAGCTTGGCGGCTGTGCTGTTTACTACGACGTGCCTCGGAATGGACCAGATGCCTACATGTCCGAAAAAAGCAGAATGAGCGTCAGAGTTACATCTGAAAGTGATCATCAACATCTTTCACGCTGAAGAAGGATGTGCATGTGTGTGTTATTGTGTGTGTGAGCGCACCAACCTTGCGGTGCATCTTGCAGTGTGCGGCCCATAGATGGCTTACTTGCTCTGCAGCCGGTCACTGTGCAGGCTGTGAGCACGAAGCTGTAGTTGGTATAAGGCTCAAGTCCTGCAAACACACAGAACTCTAAGTGGACTATTTTTCCTTTTATTATTCCTGTATTTGACACTGTGAACTCAATCATGACAAATAACTCCTTTGTGCAAAAGATTTTAAACAAAACAGCAAGTTTTGTAACACAACCCTGATCTTAAAACGATCATATATATATATATATATATATATATATATATATATATATATATATATATATATATATATATATATGTTTATATATTTATGTTAAGCAAAAAAAAAACATTCCATATGGAATAAATATAATTTTACTCAGGTAAACTAATTGCTGCTAATTGAGTCGTTGCGGTTTCAGCTTTGGGCTGCGGAGGTGGCTGACGAGCTGCTGCTTAGTATTCCGCCCTCCTTCCTTCGTTTAACCCAACACAGATCAATGTTTTCAGAACGCTGGATCGTGTTTGGGTTAAGTAAAGAACTATGTCGAGCATACAAACCTGAAGGGAAAACACAGTCTTTAAAGCTTGGCTTCAAAGTTGCCATACATGCCATGTGTGTGTGTGTGTGTGTGTGTGTGTGTGTGTGTGTGGTGTGTGTGTTTGAGCATGACAAAAATCCTTATCATGACAATAATGAATCTATGGATTAATGGATAATCTATGGATATGGATAACTATGGATAATCTATGGACAGGATCACATTCGAAAGACATTTTTATTTCCTGATTAACTACAGGAGCAGCTGAATAGACACAAGAATGTTGTGTACAAGACCCATAGTATAATAGTATAACCTCTATTTCTTTTTCAACACCACTGTACTATCATGGGATGAAATGAAAATTTATCAGCATTAATAGTAGTATGTATGTGATAATTATTTCCATTTCCAGTTTTGAGGCGAACTCAAGGGGGCACTCTAAGTCTGATTAAGACATATGCAACGGCAATAAAACTGATGGAGGGAACCCCCCCCCCAAAAAAAAAAACAAAGAGTGACGGTACAATCATTTTAGCGCTCACCCCTTGACGCGTCCCGTTCGCAGCGCGAAGCTAACGCAAAGTGAAACAATGCCATAAATGTCATCCAAATTGTTCCGTACAGTGCAATGAGGAAGTGCGGCCTAATAAATGACATGAAGCGGCCGTTTATTGACAAGCTGCCATTTACTGTTTGCATTAGAGAATATGAGAGGATGATGGCCGCCCGTCCCTTTTCTTCCTAAAGGGTACCAGAACCGGACTGAAAAAGAAAAGAGCTGGAACGCGTCCCTAAACGGCCCTGGTAACAATCAAGTGACGACTTCTTGTGTACAATTGCTTTTCCTTATTAATTCACACTGCTTATTCTGATGGGGGTTATGGAGTGATTTGTTGCTGACGCTAGACACGTGACGTTAGACATGACCTGCGAAGCCTTTTACAGGCTCGGCTTCTTCCCCCGTCCGTCCTTTCCTCCCCCGCTTTCTGCTCGGGCATAATTTAGAGAAGCGTGAGGTTCCTCTCCTCCTCCTCCTTCTCCTCACTCACTCACTCCTCTCATGTGTCACAACACGGCCACTCAGATGTGTGTTCTGTGACAGAGAAATATTAGCTCCGATCGGGAGGCAGACAGGGCGCTTCGCAAGCTCTGCGCACCAGAAACCAATGACTTTGACGATGTCTGTATGGGGGGACAAGCCATTAGAACTCGGATCACATGAAATCATCGAGCTGTTTAGCCGTGTCATTTCGAAAAGTATACTCGGAGAAATTATTGCCCTTGTGTTATGCATAAGAGCAGTCATTGTGGAAAATAAAACCTATAAAATCACCCTAAATTACATTACTATTAAAATTAAAGTCTATAAATGCTTAAATGGTTATATTAATGATATATATATATATATATATATATATATATATATATATATATATATATATATATATATATATCTATATATACACACACACACACACACACACACACACACACACACAAACCGATAATTATCATTAACACATTTATATTAATGCACTACACACACACACACACACACACACACACCACACACACACACACACACACACACACACACACACACACACACACACACACACACACACACACTACTGTGTATATGTTTATACAGGCACTGGTACCAATACAGCACAGGATACATTTACTTTTGATTAATAATAATAATAATAATAATAATAATAATAATAATAATATAATAATAATAATAATAATAATAATAATAATACTAATACTAATACTAATACTAATAATAATAATAATAATATGCAATATATATATATATAATTTTTTCACATCAAACAATAATAATAATAATAATAATAATAAATGGCTGTAAAAAGAGGTGCCACATGCTACTACGTGCAGAATTACTTTTAAACAAACATATACAATTCAACAACATACATGTGGCATTTCATTTATAAAAAGCAGGTGATAATAAAATAAGAAAATCCAGGTAAAACAGCACAAGAGGTTTACAAACTGTATATTACACACACACACACACACACACACACACACACACACACACACACACACAGTAGTGAGATATTCTCAGGTTCGTACTGATTTCAGAGTGAATTGAGCTCGTTTGTGCATCTTGGAAGTAAAAGCATGTCGGGTTAAACTGAGGGTTGGGTGGAGAGGTGGTGGAGTGGCGTGTGGTGGAGGAGTGGAATGGGGTGGGAGTCCCGAAGTCATGATCATTCTCACTCTCCCTTTTTTCTCTCATCTTTAGGCAGATAATTTGGCAATTAAGTCTAAACAAAAGGGCATTGTTGTGCAGCGGCACTTTCCCTGGAATCACGACGCTTCCTCTGAAGATGCTCAGAGTGCCTGAGTCAAGGTTAACTTATTCCAACGCTGAGGTCAATTACTGCCAGCACATTTTGTTTGCAAATGTGCTATGCTATCATTCTCACTCGCTTTCACCCTCCCTATTTCTCTCTCTCTTTCTCTCTTTTACACACACACACACACACACACACACACACAGTTCTCTTCATTCTGCCTGTTTAAAGTCTGATCTTGAGGCATTTTAGTGTTAAACAGATCTGAGGTAAAAACTGTCATCATTTCAGAATTTGTTTTAGAGTTTCAGTCTGCATTTAAATCAATCGATCAATCCATCAATCAATCAATCTATCTATCTATCTATCTATCTATCTATCTATCTATCTATCTATCTATCTATCTATCTATCTATCTATCTATCTATCTATATCTATCTATCTATCTATCTATCTATCTATTGTGTGAGTAAAAGGCGCAAGAAAGAGTGTGTGTGGGAGATAAAGAAAGAGAGAAAAGACTGCTGTGTGTTTGGATGTCACAACAGAAGAGAAACTATTCAGTCTGTCCTGATCTGATGTTTCCACAGCATGTAAATAAGATGCCATCATTTTATATTACATTGTACGTATTTGCAAATGCTTGTGTAAGTGTTTTTTTTTCCTAAATATTTATTTATTTATTTATTTATTACTGTTTCAATTCTGCTATTTCAGTGCTACTATATAGATATTTCTGAAATTTGTATGCAGCCCAGGTGCAGTTGCTTTGGCTATACAAATGTAAATTTGTTTTATACAATGACATACACTAAAATAAAATGTAAAAAAATTGAGAGACACATATGAAGGATTTTTTTTAAATAACATTTATAAAAAAACATTTTATACCGCATCACGCCATGACATATTCCTTGTATATGATAGTTGGCTATGAGGAAGATTTCTATTTCATTTCATTGATCAAGTTTTTTCTTCTTTTTTTTCCCTACTGTTTGTTTGTTTTTACTCCTCTGTTGTGGTTCTTTGGCAATATTGGATGGAAACAGTCATGAAAATAAAATGCACTGAAAGTGAAAATTGAGACAGAGAGAAAATGAAAGCCTCTAATAACACAATCGGGGCTCTTTTTGTCTTTTCTTCAACATAAAAACGTGCAGCACAGATATCCAGACCTGACGCTGCTTCTCAACAAGTCCTAAATGTGCTGCGCTGCCAAATCAGCCGTCGTACCGTGACACGCCCAGAATCCCAGAGCAACCCGATTGGCTTGTAATGCTCCCTCCGACGCATACGCGAACTACAGGGCTTTGAAAGAACGCGGGTGAAATGCACGGTGCTGAAATATCTTGCCTTAGCAGGGAGCTGCTCGGGTGCTTTGGAACAACTGTGATTTCCAGCTTATGCCCAAACATGAGCTGCCTTCCAGGGACTTTACTGTAGCGCACACACACTGACAAAGCCGTTCTCACGAGTAACGGCAGAGTGGAGACCACGAATTACGCACGTCTGCGAATCAGGCAGTTTGAAAAAGTGCTAACTCTTCCTGGCGTGCAACGAAAACCAATCCGGCCTCGCGTCTCATGAAAAGACTTATGTAAAGTAAGTGAAATATTACGAAACCGTTTTTCACTCCAGTAAACGAACGCAATTCGGCACGGATTTCTCTGTCTCAAAGGAAGCGATGCCAAACGCTCCCTTCTCTCCATCTCTCATTCCCACAACCAACTCTCCCTCTCTCTCTCCCTCTCTCTCTCTCTCCCAGGACAAGCTCTCAGCATGCCGTTTCATTCATATTAATTGTGACTGGAAGAAGATCAGACGCTTCCCAAAAAAATATGCGCCCCACTCAGATTTGATAATCATGTCATTGATAGTGTCGGCGAGCGAGGAACCACTAGCATTTGGCGTTTTCCCCCCTTTTTCCCCCCTACAAACCCCCCCCCCCCACGCCCCCCACTCATCTCTTGCCACATGAATTATGCATTTCATATTTCCTCCAGAGAGGGACACTTAAAGCACATATGTCCTATTTGCATGGAGCCATTTACATAAATGCTTTACAAATTAAAAAAGAGGTGTACCATATTAATAATAAGATTTAAATAATGACGATATTTTAATATAATAATACTGGAAAAAAATGATTATTAAAAAAATAATAATAGCATCATCTGTGTATTTTTTAATATAATACGTATTACTACAAATGTAATGTAAAAAAATATTTAAATAAATAAAGATGACAATAATATATAATAATAATATAATAATCAATTTAAAAAGAATTAGTTAGTTATTATATTTTGTTATTATTATATTATTATATTATTATATTATTGTATTATTATATTATAAATAAAATATTATTATAAATATTATTATAAATATTGTTTAATAATTACTAGTGCTATTATTATTATTATTATTATTCATTAGGACTAATGAATGCCTTTATGAATTAATTTTTAATTATGAATTATTACTGTGTATATGTTTATATAGGCACTGTTCTGGTACCAATACAGAACAGGTTACCTTTACTTTTGATTATTATTATTATTATTATTATTATTATTAATAATAATAATAATAATAATAATAATAATAGATATTTGTGATAATGTTTACAACTGATTTAGAATATGTATTAAGAAAGATCACAATAATATTAAAAATCGTGGGATTTGAAGGAATGTAATTTTTACATTGTTGTTTTATTTTTCTTCTGTACTGTAAACTTATACATACAAGTTATATATCTTTAGGAGACAAATGAATTTACAGCATAAATTACATGATGATGTAAAAACGGGGTGTTGGCTGGGGGTGCGAGCTCCCAAAGCTTCTTTGCATAACACGAAGGGCCAAGGCTTCACTCAATCTCCTGCTGTGTGAATGAACCTTTGCTCGTGATGTTATCAAAGATCTAAGCTTTGGTGTGAACCTTTTGGTATCCCTATGGTAATGAAGGGGTCTGAGGGAGGGAGTGATCTGGCCCAGAACAGCTATTTCCCCTATATGCTTTGTTTTCACTTATCACCCAAGTGCTTTGTTCTCCTTGGAGGGGGATGCCTCCAACATGTGTATAAGAACTACAGTACTAAGAGCCTAAAACAGACTTGATGACTGCAGCGCCGAAGCAGTACGCTCTGACGTGTGGGCTCTTCCGCAATAAAGACTACTGCTGAAAAGATATCCAAGTCTCCTGGTCTTCTCTGGGAAAAAAAAAAGTTAACTACAGATGGTGCCGTGACCCGGATAGAGCTATCTCACCGAATATCGATACAGAAGTCTATCCTGCAACCGAAACAACTACCATCTGGTGAGTGGCACTCTATCCAAAGAACCGCTACAGACCAGTACATGTGTTTATCCTCTGCTCTGCCAGGGAAGGTTTAACAAACAGCTGCAAGGTTCTGTTAAACAAGTTTTTTTTTTGTGGTTTTGTTTTGGGTTATCCTCTGTCCAGGCAGGGAAGGTTAACAACAGTGGCAGTGTGTGTTAACATTTTATTTTATTGATTTTTTTATTTCTTGGTTATCCTCTGTTGTAGGCAGGGAAGATTAGCATTGTATGCTAATATTGGTTATCCTCTGTTGTAGGCAGGGAAGATTAACAAGTGTTAGTACTTGGTGTACACTCTGTTGATCAGAGAAGTTTTAATTGTTTTGATAAAAGTCACAAGCAAACTCACAAAATGTTTCGCAAAGATGCTAGACTGATTCCCACAACTGAGAAAGCTGGTCTCGCGACTCCCTTGTGGTCAGATATTGAATTCAAATCTTTGTTAGCAGAGCAAATGAACCTGATAGTTACTAACAAAGTTAGACAAAAACTAACACAGAAATATAAGATCCATCCAGACAAGACTTGGTCTAGGGACGAGTGTAAAAAGGTACTTGGGGCATGCATCAGGAAGAGAAATATAAAGGGAATTATCTGTTGCCATAGAGAGTTTTGTTTAACGTTAGCCCAAGAACACACGCAGCGTATTTCTGAACTAGAAGAGCAGAACAAGGAATTACGAGCTAGAGTATCTTCCTTCACTAGAAAGCTAGATCAGAAAAGGGCTTTGGACCAGGTTAAAGTGAACAGCATCGAATCAGATAGCCTATATCCTGGTTTACAGTCATTGTTTAAAGGAGATTATGCATGTTTGGGTGATTTTAACGGACTAACCAATCAAGGAGAAAAGGCAGTTAAGGTCTGTGGTGCAAGGAAGAAAGGTCAGAGTGGAGTAGAAGAGGTTGAGGTTCTTCCTTCCGCACCTCCCTTAGTACAAGTTCAAGCAGTGATTAAAACTCTAGGTCCGGAAATTATAGAGAGACTAGCTCAGAGTTTACCATCCGCACGTGCTAATTTCTCAGAATTTAGGAGAACATTAGAAAAGAAAATGCGGCTCTATGACATGTCTTTAGTGGAGATATCTCAGCTTATGTCTCAGGTTTTGACGGACTCGGAATTTAGCAGTTTTCAGAAGACTGTGATCAACTATGAGAATGCCAGCAAAGATGATCTGCGGGAAAAAACTCTAACGGTGCTGAAGGAAATTATTGGGCCAAAGATTGATTGGACTAAGGTGACTAGCTGTGTGCAAAGGAAAGATGACAGTGTGGGTGAATATACTGAACGTTTCTGTCAATCAGCTGTAGCATATAGTGGAATAGCCAATAGTTCTGAGGAGGTACTGGAGGACAAAGGGCCTCTGGTCCGGGCATGGTTTGATGGCTTGTTACATGCGTACCGAAAAGCTTTGCCTTTCTTAGACCTCACATGGTCCAATGAAACCCTGCGAAAAAATCTAAGCAAGTTAGCCACTTGGGAAAGAGATGCCGATGTTAAAACAAAAGTGAAAGTGGCAGCGGCAGCGCTAAATAATTTTACTAAGCGAGCATACAGATGTCTGAAGAGAGTTAAATGTTATCATTGTGGAAAGTTAGGGCATCGGGTGAAAGAATGTAGGAAGAAAAAGCTAAACATGAGAAGAGACTTCCCTTCACCTGCCCAACCGGCTTACAACCCTGAGCTAGCCCCTCCTCTTTCCAGTGATACTATAGAACAGATTGTTCAAGCACTTCTGAGGGCACAAGAAGAACAAAAAGCTACACTAATGACCAGAACTGAAGTCAGATAACTCACTGAACTCTTATGTAGCACAACCACTTCATAGGGCACCTTAATGCAGAACCACTGATTCACCAGTTCAGTATTTCACTGAAGTAGTTTGAATACCCCCTACAGGGACAGATTAGGACACACGGATCAGTGAGGAGCCCTGGGAAGAACCGATGTGCAATAGGCCTCGGGGGCCAACCCTGGGGTGAAGATTCCCTCATAGGTTTTCCCTTTAAAATCGCTTATCCCCACCTTAACTGGTCCATAGGTGTCACCATTTTGTTAATTTCTTAATCTTTTTATTCTATAGAATAGGGAAAGGAACTATGACAGCCTTATACAGAAAATGTAACCACTATACGATCACTATGAAATCACTATACGATCACTAGGCAATCAGCTTAAGCAATACTGCCATATGTGAAACATGGCAGTCCATCTTTCTTTATTTTATGTTTTGTTAGTATGTTTCCTTCGTTTCCCCTTTTTCCTTCTGCTTCTGTGTTGTTTTTTATTTGTGTTCACAGGTGTGAACCCCAAGTTTCCTGAACCATCACCACCACCCTTGAGAGTGAACTACAGAACCTACACCAATATAGAGCTGTCCTGTGATAAGGAAAGAGTCACCGCCTGAGGGATTCTGTAGTACTGGTCACTACTATTCACAACCACCAGATGCCTGAACAACTCAAACTATATATAATAGAATAAACACTACTTGGACTCAATCTTCAACTAAAAACTTTAAGATAAAGCCATTGTATTAACAGTTACAACCCCCACTTGCAAAGAAACCATAGTCGAATAATCATTCCATGTGAAAGCTCATATCGCAACACAACTGAAACTTGGATCATTCCTGTATCTTGAAATTAAAAGCACTTTAAGCACATTGACTAAATAATTTATATAGTGTGCGGTGCTTACTTAAAAATTACCATTGTTTGGTGAGAGTTATTAAACTCTCAAAGGGGGGACTGAAGGAATGTAATTTTTACATTGTTGTTTTATTTTTCTTCTGTACTGTAAACTTATACATACAAGTTATATATCTTTAGGAGACAAATGAATTTACAGCATAAATTACATGATGATGTAAAAACGGGGTGTTGGCTGGGGGTGCGAGCTCCCAAAGCTTCTTTGCATAACACGAAGGGCCAAGGCTTCACTCAATCTCCTGCTGTGTGAATGAACCTTTGCTCGTGATGTTATCAAAGATCTAAGCTTTGGTGTGAACCTTTTGGTATCCCTATGGTAATGAAGGGGTCTGAGGGAGGGAGTGATCTGGCCCAGAACAGCTATTTCCCCTATATGCTTTGTTTTCACTTATCACCCAAGTGCTTTGTTCTCCTTGGAGGGGGATGCCTCCAACATGTGTATAAGAACTACAGTACTAAGAGCCTAAATCAGACTTGATGACTGCAGCGCCGAAGCAGTACGCTCTGACGTGTGGGCTCTTCCGCAATAAAGACTACTGCTGAAAAGATATCCAAGTCTCCTGGTCTTCTCTGGGGAAAAAAAGTTAACTACAGATTCCAATCAAAAACGGGGGACATGCAAGGGTAAAACAAAGAAATATATAAATAAATAAATAAACACATAAACAAATAAATATCCATGTGTCGTGAAGCTGCCCGTTTCGGCATGTCAGGCTCGGCAAAGCGAGTGTGTGCCCCTGTGCGAATTCCCGGCCCAGCAACGGATGGCTCTGGGCCAGAACCGCAGCTCTACTCCTGGGCAGATATAAAAGAGACCCCACAAATCACGGGGGCCCTGGCGCCTGATGGGCAGGGCAGCACGCTCATTGCGGGAATCAGGTGTAAATTCAGTCATTAGATTGCTTCCAGAAAACGGCGTGCATAAATAAAGGGCTGTCTGCGCCGAGGGGACGCTGGACCTACTCCCTCTCATTCTCGCTTGCCGCTGCTGCTGCTGCTGGAGGTGTGAGGGAGTGGCTGCTCTCAGCTGCCAGATAGATTCATCACTCACTCTCAGCATGCACTCCACACACCACACACACACACACACACACACACACACACACACACACCACTTCAAGGCACTACAAGTCACATAATGTACGGCTGGCAACGAGTTTGGAAAGTTTTCCTTGAGCAATTCGACGCCTAATCACGTGTTTGCTTGAACAAAATGACCTGAGAGATGCTTAAGTACCTTGGACAATGTGCTCCATCTGTCCGTGAGTGTGTGTGTGAATGAGTCCGACTCCGGTTCGGTTAAGCCGATACTCCCGCACCACGCCGTTGGGTTTCGACGGAGACCCCCAGCTGATGTTAAGAGTTCTGGGTCCCAGAGCGCTGACAACTGGAGAAGCAACACCCTCTGGTACCCCCTGGACAGTCACTGCTACCACCTACACACACACACACACAGAAAGGAATTACAGAGCAATTTGCCCTAATGGAGGCTTGGATATCCTTCTCTAATAGAATGTCACTAGTGGTTTTGGTTCTTGTCTTTAGGAGTGGCAGACTATTAGGAGAGGCCAGGGAGAGGTGGTTAAGGTTCTTTCTTTCTTTTTCTTTTCCCCCTTGTTCTTTACTCGTTTGCAGCCCGGGCTAGGCACTGGCCTGATGTGCTTTCGCGATCCCACAGAGTGTCCATGGAGATTAAATCAACTTCCTCAGGGCCCCCCCCCCCCCCCACATGCCCTGGCAGGTAATTGCCCCCCTCCCACATACAACTCTTCTGTATTGGGGCCCACGATAATTGCAACTGTTTGGCTAATGCTTGCAGGTGTACAAGCTAATCCCGCCTTAACTGCTGACAAGTTTGGGAACGAGAGGAAAGTATCATCCCGGAGCATTTTAGGTACATCTGAAGAGGAAAAAAACAAACAAAAAAAGTGCTGTTTTCGTTCTCTAGCGTTTTGTTAGCACGCCTCGGAGAACAATAATCACCTGATCTAAAATGGGAGAGTCGAGCGAGTTCTTTCATCTGCCGCAGACTGCAATTATAGCAAGGGAACACTGATGCGGCTTAGATAGATGTTCCTGAAGAACCGCGTGGCCGCTATCGGAAATATCCAGTCGGCTCAGCACTTCATAATTGGACGGCAGGAGCGCGGCTAGGAGAAACAAGTTCTCCAAGTAGAGGAGTTCTTCTACAGCTAGATCACTTTTATGGCTTGGAGCGGATGGGAGTTATCGATCACAGGGTTAAAACAGGGTTCGCAAACTTTTCTAGAGAAACGTATAGAAATCTATCAGTTTGTTGGCGCTAAACTTGTTTTGTGTTCATTGGGGTTGAGGAGGTCAGTGCAGGACCGGACTGGAGATTCCTTTGTGCACACAAAGAGACGTTCTGGAGATGAGAAACTCGAGGGAAAACCTCATAAGGTCGATCAGGTGTTTCTAAACCGCACACGTTACAGTGGACAGAAACTGAAACTCTACAATGACTTGAGGTTTGGACTCACGTCGGATGAGGGTGTGCAGCCAGCGGTCGTACAGGCTCTCAGCTGGTACGTGTACTCGCGGAAAGGCCGAATGCCTCCAGCGTCGGTGAAACTCCTCTCAGTTCCGCGGTAGCGCTCGCGCCCGTCTCGCGAGACTACGTAGTGGCTGATCTCACCTGGAGAACCATAAATAAAATAAAAACACACACCAGTTAGAGATCAAACGCAAATGGGGGTAAATGTTTTAACGGGAAACGGTTTTAAGCTTCTCCACTCTTCTCCGTGTCCGTGCTGATCTTTCACTGTGGCGCTGTTGCCTGTGTCGGTACGAGTGCCGAGGTGAAGGACTAACTTCGCCTAAAAATCACAGCAGATTGGGCTGTGGGCCTTCTGATTAAAGAACAGACTGCCCCTAATGAGCAATCAGCGTGTTTCTTTACATATTTAAGTGGTCCAGAAGTTCGCGCAAACGAAGCTTGTTATTTCTACTTAGCGCCATGTTTATGCGCATGTGAATTCGGGCATTCATAAATTATTCGGCTGGGAGATGCAGATTAAGTGCGCTAACTGAGGGCGCACCGCCACATCAATCAGCCCGATACACCGCAACCCACCCCGCCGGGTCGTTATCACGCGGCTGATTCTAGTTCAGCGACGGAACGAGGCCAAACGTACGAAATCATGACGGCGAGCGCAGATTAGCAAAACAAGCAGCTCCGTGATTAAAGGGGATCAGGAGCGAACGCGTGCGAGGACCAGGCGTCAGTACAGCAACAATGACTTTCAAATAATTACTATGGCGCAGCTCGGGCTTCCTGTACTGTCGTCTCGCTCGGTGGCCTTATTGCCAATCATGCCGAAGAGTTTTACTGGTTTAGGAGCCCCAAACGCAGGAAGCCTCAGAGTTACAACGGAGGTTTGATCTAATGTCCTCATCTTAAAATATCATAGGTCAGGACACGGCCTACTGGCCTACCCAGGAGTCTTAAAGAATGGTGATAAGTATGGGGAAGGAATAATAATGAATTATAATGTAACATGTTACAGGACCAAATTTAGAAAAACAGCAATTTACACTACCATCATTTATAAGTTTTTCATAGTATATACACATATATATATATTTATAGTCCAGAGCTTTATAGTCCAGAATTTACGGTATATATATATACCGGAATTCATACAAAACAGGATTTATTAGAATAAAGAACTCAGGAGACGCCGCTCATACGGAGCGGCCAGACAGGCTAAGGAGCCTTGCGCTCTGCGCGCCGTGGTACCGGGAGTACCGGAGAGCAGGAGTCCGGGAATCGGGAACAGACAAAGGTTAGGCATAAACATATATCGAGCGTCCGTGTCCGCGACACTAGGTATGTGCTACGAGCCCGGACGGGGATTGTAGAGTGAACCGGGCTTATATCGGGAGAGGGGAAATCAAGAACAACTTTGGTTGATTTGTGCGTGTGTGTGTGTCTGTGTGCGTGCGTGTGTGTGCACGCGCGCGCGTGTGTGTGCGTGTGTGTGCGTGTGGGGAAAAGAGCAGGGAGGAGAGAGAGAGAGAGAGAGAGAGCACCGAGCAGCAACTTTGCTGATTAAAACGGGACAGAACCAAGAGAAAATAAGCGCTATTTACAGTATTTATCTTCATTTCTCCTGTGTGTGAAATCACGTCACCTTAACCTTGTAAAAATAGAGTTTGTCCTCCTTCTATCCGCTTCTACCCACTTATATCTGCTAAAGAGGAACTAGCGCATTCTTCTTCTTTGCATTTATTTTGTGCTAGTTTTGATTCTAATTCCGGTTAGAGCCCCTAGCGGTCGGGAAAAAATCTGCAGAATAGCCGCACCTTATTATTAGCCGCATGGTTCAAAACCTAGGAAAAAAGTAGCGGCTTATAGTCCAGAATTTACGGTATTCGATTAATCGAATGATTGAGTTAATTTGAGCTTTTCATGTTTTTAATGTTATAACCAATTGTGACATGTTATATTCATTCAAAATCTCTCTTCAAAATAAAATGATTCATTTTTTTATATTTTTTCACTCTAGAAATGATGCACGTTGCTGCGTGTTTTTTGTTAATAAAACACATCTATCGCCTATTTTATTATTCCATCCCAACATGCCGAGCGGTAAGCGAGGCTGAGGAAAGGTTTCTTTATTCATGTTGTTTTTTTTTTTATTTGTCCAGAATGAAACGTGCAGAGAGAAGTGTTTGTTGTCCGGATCTCGTACATTCGTCTACAGTAAAGGAACAGACCACGCACACAGTAATGCATACCACGTTAATGAAATTAGTGCCATTAAAGTGAATTTGCGTTAACACATTCTAAATCTGTAATAAATATACACACATTAATTAAAGGAAATGTTTCCATAACAGATTTGACAACTTGACACAAGATTTACCGTTTTCTTTAATCGGCGAGGACCACTTGAGCAAGATGATGTCATCTCGGAGGCCCATCCGGCTCCAACGAGGAGGCAGTACACCTTGAGGTACGTCCTCTTTAGTAGTGACCCAAGACGGCGGGCTAAACCCGCGGCCACCCCGGTTCCATGCAGACACTCTGTATTCGTAGGTGGTGTATGGCTCCAATTCGGTGTCTGAAATAACCATAGAAATAACATAATATAATAATAAATAATAAAATAGAAAACAATAGAAATAGCGGTATCTGTTTCAAGTATCTATATTTGAATCCAGATGTGAACTGTAAGATGACATATGGGGTAAACGGAAACTGATGGAAAAACCTGTTTATAGCAAAAGAACAAAATAAAACACATTTTGCAAGAGTAAACAACTTCTGATGTTACCGCTCATAGACACTTTGATCATGCGTTCTGGCGAGGTATCAATGAACCGAGGCCAGATGTGATGCGGCTAGTTTATAACCCTCCACAGGAGAGCGGTTAGGGGGCATCTTTCTCTCCATACTGAAACAAGGCTTCGCTTTAAAGACTGGCCTGGGACCTCGGTGTTTATGGCAGTGTTTTTCTTTAACGGTGCTACAACGGTTCGGCATAAACGCGTGCCCGTGTGTGTGTGTGTGTGTGTGTATGTGTATGTATAAAGTCACGGGTGTAAATCACTTAAACAGCTTCGAGACCTGCGATGCTGGAAAGGACCTGACATCACTGCGTCCCCTGAGCTCGGGCAGATCACAGAAAGCAAAACTCATGATTACTTTATTTATTTATTTTACAGGCAAATGACCCACAGCTAATGTTCTCAATCACATTTATGCCTCACTGACACACACACACACACACACACACACCATATAACATCATAAGCAGTGCTGCTGGAAGTCAGAGTCCCTTGATTAGATTCCAATCAAGAACCCCAAAGCTAAGCGAACTGGATGGCCATATTGGAGGAAGCCGGGGAGCCGGTCTCCGTGAGGTATTCATCTGAGCGTGCTCAGTGTCACCCGTCTGCAGGTTGTTAGTGTGGGGGAGTGCGGAACATCTGGAGGCACGTGGGGCCACCGCAGCTTTAGACGCTTGTGCCCAGATGGCGGCACAGCGCTGACTAGAATCACTCTGGTTGCTCCAGCCAGCCCTGCTGAACTCCTGCATTAGTCTTGATTAAACAGACATAACTAACCAAATAAATAACGCGCTCGCGAGCTCCCTCCAGTCAGCTGCACGAATCAATGCGAAAGGCAAGCGGGCGCCCGAGCTGCCGAGCGGGAACTTTTAGCCGAACCGGCAGCTCGTCGTCGTAGGAGCAGGTTTTGGGGAACTCGTGAGGCAGAGGGTACCAAGAGAGTAGATTCAATAATAGTGTAACCATAGTGTAACCGTAGTGTAACGCATTTCATGTACATTTACTTTGTTACTTTGCTTACGTCATTTTTTTTTTAGAAAGATGTTACTCAACTACATTATTCATTATGTGTATCCCGTTACATTGTAATTAACAAACCCGTTACTAATATGCACCCCTTTTGAAGATGTCATTACTCTTCATGTTATATTTGCTACAAGAGGAGTGTATTTATCATATTATGCATATTATATATTATTATTACATATTATATCCTGTATAACACATATTATAGAGGAGTATAATACAGTATTACCTCTCAGGCAATAATCCAAGTTTATTGGAATTTATTTTGAGTTTTTTTTGGAAAAGTCACTCATAGACAGCAAATACAACAAGAAGAGTAATGACATCCTCAAAAGGGGTGCATATTAGTAACGGGTTTGTTAATTACAATGTAACGGGATAATAAATAATGTAGTTGAGTATAATACTGTATTCTACTCCTCCTGTAGTGTATAATACTGTATTCTACTCCTCCTGTAGTGTATAATACTGTATTCTACTCCTCCTGTATAATACTGTATTCTACTGTATAATACTCCTCTTGTAGTGTATAATACTGTATTCTACTCCTCCTGTAGTGTATAATACTGTATTCTACTCCTCTTGTAGTGTATAATACTGTATTCTACTCCTCTTGTAGTGTATAATACTGTATTCTACTCCTCTTGTAGTGTATAATACTGTATTCTACTCCTCTTGTAGTGTATAATACTGTATTCTACTCCTCTTGTAGTGTATAATACTGTATTCTACTCCTCTTGTAGTGTATAATACTGTATTCTACTCCTCTTGTAGTGTATAATACTGTATTCTACTCCTCTTGTAGTGTATAATACTGTATTATACTCCTCTTGTAGTGTATAATACTGTATTATACTCCTCTTGTAGTGTATAATACTGTATTCTACTCCTCTTGTAGTGTATAATACTGTATTCTACTCCTCTTGTAGTGTATAATACTGTATTCTACTCCTCTTGTAGTGTATAATACTGTATTCTACTCCTCTTGTAGTGTATAATACTGTATTCTACTCCTCTTGTAGTGTATAATACTGTATTCTACTCCTCTTGTAGTGTATAATACTGTATTATACTGTATTCTACTCCTCTTGTAGTGTATAATACTGTATTATACTCCTCTTCTAGTGTATAATACTGTATTATACTCCTCTTGTAGTGTATAATACTGTATTCTACTCCTCTTGTAGTGTATAATATTTGAAGTTTATAGTTTAATACTGTAGGTATAAAGAAACAGTTTTGGGCTCTTGACTAACATGGTGTTGAGGTCTAGTGCGACTTCGCACAAGTTCATTGGAAGTCAAAAAAGTGTCAAACGTCGCCATGATTTTTAGATCATGTCTCTGCTGTATTGTATCGATAGACTTCATGTACGACTGATGTCACCTTTCTTATTACATTACCTGTAAAGAAGTATTTATTTGCCTCGCCGCTGTAGACGATCTCCTCGGTTACTGGACAGAGGAGGGTTTGTGAAGGCTGCGGCGTGCCGGTTAAGTTCGAGTAAGCCCGTGTTGCTGAAGGGGCGTCCGGCACACGGGTACAGGTGAGCTGATTGGGGTTCACGTCACACACACCGCAGTAGGCTGTTGAGGCGGCAGAGACAGGACATAGAGTGTCGGGACGACACGGTTCCTAACAGACACAGACACACATGGAATTATTAGTGTAGAAGAGTGTACTGGTGTAGTAGAGGTCGCTCAGTGACGTCATTTCCCGTTTAACCGCGGTCCGGTCGCTTTTGTTCCCGCTCGCCCTTCGGATGTCGAGCTGGAGCTGAGGCATAGGGAGCAGATCTGATTAATCAAGTCTGAGTGCGAGTTATCGCCTTCTGACGGAGAGATGCACACGCGCACTTCAAAGCGTTCAGCCGCACATTTCTCACTCAGCTTCGCTTTTTCTCAGTTACTTCAGCACGGAAAGTAAAACCAGTTGCTCAACCTTCACGTCACGCCGTGGCCACTTCTGGACATCATAAAAAGCAATTTCGTGTTGCTTTGAACAAATTCCGAATGTTTTGGGAATAACCTTCCAGTGTTTCGTTTGAATCTTGGATAGAATAATCAATAATGTAAAAGAAATAAACAAACAAATGAATAACCACTTCATACAACTGCCCCTATTAAAAATAAAAATAAAAAAGTGTAAGGATGTGCTTAACAATTACATAGTTTATCTGCAACTTCCTTTTAAACCTTTCGCCATAGATTAATTTTAGAGATAAATCAATTAAACACATCATAAACGCCACGTTGCTCTGCTTCCTGTTCGAACGCCAAACATATGAAAAGCTGATTATGGTGAATTTACTGTCAAAAATCTTGCTTTCCTATCCTTTCTGATACTTTGCAGAACGGATGAAAGAAATACCCTTCTGAAATAAAGAAATAAAGCATCCACATCCTCGTTATTGTACCGTACCGTGATGACGGAGTCATGGGGAGTTCGGTCCGCACACACGGCCACGTCGGGGTCGAACCCGATGCCGTTACAGCATTCCATGTCCTGTTCGATCAGCTCGGTCCTGCAGCACTTCAGAGAAGACGTCCTGTTATCCAGCATGTGAACACTCGCCTCCTGACCCGGGCCTGAACAACATAACGCTGTGGATGTGTTGATGTAGTGTTCTCCACAGCACTCCATTCCTAAACACACACAGTGACAAATTCACATTTTGAAAAAGGTAATCAAAGAATATATCTATCTATCGATCTATCTATCTATCTATCTGTCTGTCTGTCTGTCTGTCTGTCTGTCTGTCTGTCTGTCTGTCTGTCTGTCTGTCTATCTGTCTGTCTGTCTGTCTGTCTGTCTGTCTGTCTGTCTGTCTGTCTGTCTGTCTGTATGTATGTATGTATGTATGTATGTTATATATATATATATAGATATATATATATATATATATATATAGATATATATATATATATATATATATATATAAACACATTTAACCATTTTCAAAACCTTTTCAGAGAAAACCTAGAGAGCTCCAGATGAGGAGAATTCCCTTTTAAGTATGGAGTTTTTTTCCCCCTCACACATTTTGTCCTGGGACGTTTTTTTTTTCTCACTCGTCTGCATTCCTTAAAAAAATTTATTATATTAAATGATTTGTGCAAAGTAGGGGCACGGTGGCTTAGTGGTTAGCACGTTCGCCTCACACCGCCAGGATCCGGGTTCGATTCCCGTCTCGGGAATGTGTGTGTGGAGTTTGCATGTTCTCCCCGTGCCTCAGGGGGTTTTTTTTTTTTTTCTCCGGGTTCTCCGGTTTCCCCCCGGTCCAAAAACATGCACGGTAGGTTGATTGGCACATTGGAAAATTGTCCCTAGTGTATGAATGTGTGCGTGAATGTGTGTGTGTGTGCCCTGCGATGGGTTGGCATTACATCCAGGGTGTATCCTGCCTTAATGCCCATAGACGCCTGAGATAGGCACAGGCTCCCCGTGACCCGAGGGAAGATCGGATAAAGTGGTAGAAGATGAATGAATGAATGATTTGTGCAAAGTCGCTTTTGTTAAATGTGTTATACGTATAACACTGAAGTGAATTGAGATACGCAAACACAAAGAAATGATAAAGTTGCCCTGTAGTGACCTTTGGATTTGGGCTGCTATGCCATATATGCCCCTAAAAAAAACAATAAAAGAACAAACAAACAAACAAATGACACTAATGTACAATCTTCGTTTCTAATTTAATATTTGACATAATACAACGTTTAAATAGAATTAACCAATTTAGAGAGACGTAAAGAAAAATAAAGAACAGTATCATGTCAGTGGTTTTAGTCACTCTGATATTGTATACTGTAGAATATTTTAGTGCAATTTTATAGCATACAGTAATTTTAGACATTATTGTATATTGCTTGGATATATGCATCAAACAATCTATGGTACTATGTTTTCATTGTACAATCATTTGTATTTAATTACAATAAAATCGCATTAGATGAGCAGATTATAGTATTTTTTTACTTGCACAATATAGTAATATCTGCCATCTATCCATCCAGTAGTTAAGGTTCTGATTGGAGGTTCAAGACCAGTATCTGCACATTGTCACACTTGAGGGACCCTGAGCAAGGCCCTTAACTTTCAGTACTCCAGGGGTGCTGTATCATAGCTGCCCTTACCTTCCTAAAAGGGGATTTGTGCAGAAAGTATTTTAGAATAAAAAGATTTTTTATTGTATTCGTTCACAGATGAATTTCTAAATATTATAAAATCTTTTATTAAAATATTATAAAAATATTATAAAATCTATTATAAAATATTATAAAAACCTTAATTTTAATGTAATACAGTCCTGTATTGTACATCATTTACAGTCATTTCACCGCTCAGTCATGTTTAATATTTAACCCCTTAATAGGAAAAAGGTCGATTCAAAGACTGCTTTTTTTGAAGGATGGAAAATTCAGGACTCGAATACTGTGACAAATTCCTTGAATCATCGGCAACCTTTAGAAATAATATTTTAAATGATTACGTTTCGGTGGTTAGAAACTGCAGATATGAAGATTTTTCTGTCGGTCATATGTAAAGATTTGAGACAATATAAGATCAAACAGGTGATAAAATCATAAGACCTTGGATTAGATGAAGATGTGTCCAGATATAGAGATAAGGAAAAAGAAACATATAGTGATGATAGGACTGTGTGTGTGTGTGTGTGTGTGTGTGTGTATTTGTGTGTGTATTTTGCACTTTGAATATTGTTCAAAAGTCTAACAAGGAAAACAATCATTTACGATGACAAGTGTTAAAGGCCTTGCACAATTACAGCTGTGGTTTGGTAGTGCTAGAATATGAATTTCTGACCTTTCAGCCAATCCCAAAGCCGCATCCACCACCAATGCCCTGACTAAAATAAATATGCTAGGGTTGTGTTAAATAAGCAAAAAAAAAATCACTTATTATTTTTTTTTAAATATTATTATTATTTTTAATATAAGGGAGTGCCAAAATTTATAATCACTACACAGAAACTGCCGCCCGGACGCCAGAATTTTAGCTCGAGCAGTGCCTTGTTTGTTTTTTTTTTCTTTTTTTTTTGGTTAGCATCCTGAGGAAGAAGGATGAGGATGAAAAGCGAGTGGAAATCAAATCGCTCCTCTGCCATCAGATTGTCTCGTCCCATCAGCCGTCACTTCCTCAAAGCCATCGCTCTGCATCCTCTCCCATTACCTTTAAAAGCATCAGCCGCTGACTCCGTGTGTGCTTTCATCAGCATCGACACGACACAACACACACACACACACACACACACACACCACACACAACACACACACACACACACACACTCATCGCCTTGGGTTTTAGGGACAAACCTACTGCTGTGATTTCACGTGTTCGCCGCGTTTAGACGTGTAGCAAGTGTGACACGTTCAATTCAGTACAGGACCACAGTGTACTCTTGACAGGAATTCATAATGGAAAACCACCATGAGTAACTTTTTTCCCCCTTTTTCTGCTGACATTCTATTCTACAGAAATTAATGTACTATAAATGTTGCTTATAATACATCACAAGTTTATTTCATAAACACATAACACTGCTCTATTCTGTATACCAGAAGGAAAAATATATGCAATTAAATGCTTGCACCCCTTCAAAAGCAAAAACTAGGTTTCAAATATTACATCATTCAAACAACAAAACAGGAGTTAAAATATTTGGCAACCCATTATTTTGAGGCTCAAAAATTCATGAATAAAAAACGCATTGACAGGTGTCAGTTAAACCATACGTTATTATAAATGCCTTCAATAGTTCTTATTTTTGTCTTATTTCTTGTTCCATCAAATGCACTTCATTATTTACTCATTTCTGACCTTAAAAAAGTGTAAAGCTCGGAATATCCCCTACTCCCTACTCGTTAAATAGTTAATAAAAATCACCACTGCAATATTCAATGTTTCTTTTCTCATTGGAAAACAAAACATTTCAAACAGGGAGTAAATTCTATATTGATTTTATACTTATAAGCTGCACATTTACAAAGCGTTGAGCACCGCTACGATATCTCTGTGTTAAAGTGTAAAATAGACGATAAAACCAGGCCAACAATGGCTTTAGAAACATCAATATCTTTTACAATGCAGTCATTAATTACTCTTAATTCGGATCCTTAAAATAACCTGCTGCCAAATAACATTTTAATCTCTAATAAGATGCAAGAACGGTGTATCGTCTGTGTGCGCACACATTTCTGTTAGTTCATTTCAAAGGGTGCCAATATTTACAGACTTCTTGTATATCGCACAAAAAGGTCAGTTTTGCCTTAAAAGGTAAAAAAAATAAAAATGAATTTGTGATGTAGTGAAAACGATTTGATTTTGTTTAAATAAATCGTAAAAAAAACACCTAGTTAATCGAAAAGGGAAGAATTAATTTATACATTCGTGTCAAAATACAACGTGCAAAACACCGTTATAAAGTTGCAAACTAATTTCCGATACTTATTAATAAAACGTTGCCTAACTATATTTGACCAAATATAGTTTTCAGTCCGGAATGTCGCCCGCTCCCATTATTATTTTCCATAATCACGGAGCGTTCCAGTGTGTATAAAGATCATACAAACACCACGTTTCAAAATGTACTGTTTCCTGTAAATACGGTCTTCCATAAGGGCAATTATATCATATTCATTGTGTGGTATTGTATTGTATTTATAACGAACATCCTAAACTTATTAATAATAACAATAATAACAATAATAATAATAATAATAATAATACATTTTACTTAAGGCACCTTTCAAATCACTCAAGGTCAGCATACATCAAAGAGCAATCAGCAAAACAACACTAAACAAAGTATAAACAGTAATCATGTAGGATATGTTATTGTGAATAGGTGAGATTAAGGGAGAAATAATAATAAATAATAATTCTCCATTTAAGGAAAAAAAAAAGAAAAAGAAAAAAAGAGCCGGAAGTTCCGTGCAGGCCGTTTCGGACGTCTCCCTAACAGGAAGAGACTGCTGGTTTATTTTCATGGGTAAACCGTTGCTACAATAATCACCATCAGCCTCCCGTATGATAAATTGCTAATTGTTCAATACCCTAATCAGCGTTCATTCTTCGCGCAGATAAACCGTGACAGCGCCATTAATTTAAATAGTGATTTCACTTAACAGCCAAAACAGCGGAGCAGATTTTTACGCAACGTTTTTCTCTCTCTCTCTCTCTCTCTCTCTCTCTCTCTCTCTCTATCTCTCCCCTCCGAGAGGGCTGCATCCATCACGGTGCTGCGGTGACATAAAGATGTCTGACGTGCACTAACTCACTTAGGGACAGCAGATGTTGCGGCTCTGTGCTCAGTGGCAATTCCCATGGTGTATTACTTCAGCTCCAATGACTTGCAGATAAACAGCTCAACAATTTTTTTTTTGCTCCTTCTTTCCTCCTTTCCCTTTTCTGAAATGGCCCCGCCGTCCCGTTCCCATCTTCTAGCGCTCTGAATTTTTCATGACGGAGCGGCGTGAACTTCGACACCGTGACCCCCTTTCGCGCCGGAGACGCCTCTGTAATCGTTCTCGAGACTTGACCTTGACGCGTCGGATAAAACAATCCGTCCGATTCATCCTTTTTTTCCCCTCCTTTGTCTCGATAATAATAAAATAAAAGAATAAATAAATAATAAAAAAAGAACAGGCCGGGCTCGCAGGTAATCAGCCCTCAGCTCAATTGTTAGCGCACACTTTTTTTTTTTACGCCCCCGAGCGAAAACGCAAAATGATTTTTAGCTAATCTTCAGATTTCTGATGGATTTGCATACATTCATTAGAGCGTGTGCGAATGCGCCCGAACATAAGGTGCTTAGGCTCCCTGAATTAAGGTTCATTCATTTAATGATAAGTAAATATTTAGTCTGCGACGAAACAACTGATAAAAATGTACGGCGCGGCTTACACGGGCCTTCGGATACGAGAGACGGAACAAATGAAAGCGCCGAATACAAACCGAATACATTAGCGGCACAGCGAGACACATTTTTCAAAGTCATGATCAGAGAGCGCACAAGGACTTTGCTGCCTTTATAGCCTCCAGTCAAAAAGGGGAAAAAAAAAAACGCACAAAAGGTATCGTATGATGGCTTTGAAATAAAAAAAAATAATAAAATAAAAAATACGTCCACCGGTGTATTTTTATTCATTTATTTATACTTTAGCCTCCTGTGGGAGCCATGACGAGAAATTACATTAAATTGACTGTCTTCTACCAAATCGGATCGCATGTGTGTGTGCGTGTGTGTGTGTGTGTCCCTCGTCCCCGTGTCTTCGCCGATACGTGTTTTAGCAACTGGCTGCATTAACAGATGCCGCCAACAGAAAATGCTTGGGTGGCAGGAACACTTTCAGCACTCTTTGGGGAATTTGAGAAATAGAGGCGGGAAAAAAAAAGCCAGAAGGCTGAATATGCTGCATTTATGTGCTTTCTCGTGGAAATGTCGTGATTACGGAGCACAGAGTTGCTCTCGTAAAAAAAAAAAAAAAAAAAAAAAAAAAAAGATTTCGACGCTCAAACCTGAACGCTAAAAAGGATCATAAAAACCAGGCAGGCTTTGATTAATCTGATCACCTGAGCCACCTGGGTGGAGTTGGGACATGATCCATGTCTGTGATAAACGCCAAGACGGATTCGCTACCATCCGAACCTCTGTACAGTATACGAGTGTAAAGTGTTAAGATCATTTGCCAACTCTTACGGTCCACTTGGGGATTTCTAAACCCCTGAAAAGGACACCATACAAGGGGAATTTGATGATGTCCTACTGGAAGACATCTTTCCATCCTAAAAGGCTTTTTTAAGTTGGGGAGGGGAATCTATGCTATTATCGAATACACTAAAACCTAAATAAACTTCTCTTGCCACTGATGCCGATGCTTCTCAGATTCTCCAACCTTCATGGATATTACAGACGTGAGTGAAAAAGCTTTGAATAGTGCCTGCGTTCGTGTCACATTATGTGCGTTTGGCAGAACAGACAGTGCTCGTTTCACCAGCGCCGTCGTTCCCATTGCAAAATGCTCATTGTGTCCTTGAGAACATATTTGATTATTACCCTTTTTTTAGGCATCGCGGTCATTTTTCCCGAGCCATCGTTACTTGTCATGAGCGCGCACACACACACCCTCATACACCCTCACGCGCACACACACCCACACACACACACACACACACACACACACACACACACACACACACACACACACACACACACACACACACACACACACCCGTCATCTTCTGCTTTCTCTGCTCTCTCTCTCAGGCCCAGAGCTTTTAACACTTAAACAGTGCAAAATATTCAGAGTTAACCTTGAGTGTTTGATATCCGGTGCAGTGCTTTTTCCGAAATAACTCTGCAAAGACGCAGATATGAGCACAGCCTCCGAGTGAGGGCGAGAGAGAGAGCAGGAGGGAGGGAGGGAGAGAAAGAAACAGATAAAAAAGTGCCTGCCAACTTCAAATATTGCAACACAATGTTAATTTGTGTGTGTGTGTGTGTGTGTGTGTGTTATATATATATATATATATATATACATATATATATATATATATATATTTATATATATATACATATATACATTATATATATGTATATATACATATATTATATATATATATACATATATATACAATCTATATACCATATACATCTATATAAATATATTTAATATACGTGTATATATACACAACACAATATATGTGTACACACACACACACTTTATATATATATATCTATATATATATATATACACTCTCTCTCTCAAATGTTAATTTGTGTGTATATATATATATATATATATATATATATATATATATATATATATATATATATTTCCTGCAATATCAAATTATATACCTTATATATATATGTATATATGTATTTATATATTTATGTATATAATTATTATATGTTTCCTGCAATAAAATAATTTTTACAAATGTAAAACCTTTGTTTTGCCTTTGTAGGGCAAAACAAAATAGATGAATAAAACAGGACATTCTTTTTCCTGTTTGTCTACGACTGCCATGCTTATCTACATTTACTATAACTCTAAGGACATGCCTCGGACCCTGTAGTACTGCAATACGTTATTCAATACGTTATTGGAGGATGGGTTCCTCTTTTACGTCCGGTTCCTCTCAAGGTTTCTTCCTCATTCCATCTTATGGACCTATTGCTTGCCGCGGTTGCCTCAGGTTTGCTCATCAGGGATAGAATTCCCTTTGTTCTAAAATTCTTACATCCTGTAAAGCAGCTTTGAGACAACGTCCAAGCGCTATAGAAATAAACTTGAAACTTAAAACTTAATAGAAAATATCAGGCACAAAATATAAGTAAATTAATAAATAATAAACATATGGTGCTTCTACTAATAATGAAACATACATTGTTTACCAGTGAGAACGTGTTCAAAATGATGCGTCAATTTAAAAAAGCGTGCATCAGATACAAGTTCTTCATCTCGTCTTTACGTTTCTCGGTAAATCTTAACGTCTCATACATATGTAATATATATGTATATTATATATATATATATATATATGTATGATGATACGAATAGAAGTTGATTTATGCTTCTATAAATATAATTTGAAATATTACATATTTCCTTTATTTTTTTATTCTCCTTCAGGAATGTTGTTTTGGTTTCAAACCGGATCTTAGGCAAATGTCTGGGCAGCTTTTCAAACAGCTGATAGCTGTCTCCCACAATTCCGTCTCCCTCCTGCCGGCAAGCCGCGGCTCCTGACAGAATGGAGTGTAATGTGTGATAGATCGTACTTTGGGGACTCTGTAATCACATTTCTCTCTGCCATCAGCTGGAGCTCGGCAGGACCTCCTTCAGGAGGAGAAAAAAAAAAAAAAAAACCCTGCTTTTCCCAATCTGGAGGAGTGTGATGCCTTTATTCCAACTTTCCAAACAGCGCAAAGTCACAGATTATGATCAAAGGAATAACTGGGGAATGCTTTTTTTGTTGCAAAATCAAAATCAGCTGTATATAATGAATAAGTGAAGTATAATTTTTTGATTAAAGAAAAACAACCGAACCCCCCCCCCCCCCCCCCCCCACAACCCCCCCCCCACCCCCCCCCCCCCCCCACCCCCCCCCCTCCCCCCCCCCCCCCCCCCCCCACAAGTTAGCAACCCAGACCAGATGCTATACATTATTAGGTTGTTAACTTCTTTTGCCCCAGGAATCCATCCCTCTCTTCCCAAACATCTCTAATAAGGAAAATGGAGTCTTCGGAGAGGCGCGCGTGTCTTTATCAAGGTTAAGTAGCTAATTCAGTAAAAGAGCAAGCTGAGTGTGTGTGCGGTGGACGCGGTGTGAGCTCGCGGTACCGCGCACCGGCGGCCAGCCTAACGGGCAAATGGCCTTTAGTCGTCCTAACGGCACTATTCATCATAACATATGCTCGCTCCAGGACGCCGACGCCTTAATGAAGGATGGCTTTTTCATCAAACTTATTTTAGAGGATGAACTCGATAAAGGAGGAGAGGAGGATGGTATCGTCGGAGGAGAGAGAGACAGAGCGATGGAGGGAAAAATGGCGTCGCGGAACTGTTTTTCTTTTCCCCCGGAAATCCGACACACCGATATAACGACGTACGTTTGTATAAAATTGCGTCCTGAATATTTTCCTTTTTTTTTTTTTTTTTTTTTCATTCGGAGGTACCTGAGGACACTCGGAGAAAAGGGACAGAGCTGAATAATCGCACGGTGTGCGCGAGATGATTAACCAACAGCTGAAAATGATCGCGGCAGCCCCAGAGGTGCCGTGAAAAGGACTGGGAGAGGGTGATACGCTTGATAAATACACTGATGTCACTGACCTCATGGTGGCCATTATTTCTGTTGCATCCTGGGAGCACGCTGTGGCCTTGGCACGACTCTGGTTGGTGCGTGGATGTGTGCATCTCCATCATCCCGCCTGACAAAGATGGCTGACACTGGGGGCCTGTGCCCGTTCGGTCCATCTGTGCCCAGGTGCCCGCTTTAGCATGGCTCGGCGGGGTAGAGTGGCGGAGTCGGAGTGACCCCAGAAGGGTTCATCTCCTCTGACACTTTGCCACATTGTCATTAGAAAGTCACCAAGGACTGGGGCTCAGATAAAGCCAGTGGGAAGTTCCACTGTCCTACATTCGCTTCAGCGTACTTTGTGCACTAAAAGTCACAACAAACAGCCGCTATATTTCTTTTTTCGCAGGACAGGGAAGTTGGAGAAGAGAAGTGAGGCTTTACCTAAAACAGGGGCGTGGGACGTTCCTTTGTGGGCGTCGCCGCAGCACGCCGCCTCTCCGGAGACCAGCTTTCCTCCGCAGCACTGCGATCCGTAACCGTCACGCAGAGATCCGCGGCAGCAGATCTGACCCGCTGTGGAGGAGAAGGGCTTCGACCCACAACACGAATCTCCAAAACCAATGGACACTCGCGAACCAGACGGATCCGGACAGCAGACATCACCTGGAGAAAGAGCGGTGAAGGGCGGGAGGGTGAAGAACGTCTCTCAGACTAACCGCTCTATAATGGGCTTCTGCGTTGAAATAAGCAAACCTCTAAACAAATGTTTTGATGCCCCAATGTTTGCTTTCCCTAATGTGTTTATTAACATATCTATCTATCTATCTATCTATCTATCTATCTATCTATCTATCTATCTATCTATCTATCTATCTATCTATCTATCTATCTATCTATCTATCAATCAATCAATCAATCAATCAATCAATCTATCTATCTATCTATCTATTCATCCATCCATCGATCTATCTATCCATCCATCCATCCATCCATCCATCTATCCATCCATCCATCCATCTATCTATCTATTCATCTATCCATCCATCTATCCATCCATCCATCCATCTATCTATCTATTCATCTATCTATCTATCTATCTATCTATCTATCTATCTATCTATCTATCTATCTATCTATCTATCTATCTATCTATCTATCTATCTATCTATCTATCTATCTATCTATCTATCTATCTATCTATCTATCTATCTATCTATCTATCGTCCTTATCTATCTATCCTATCCATCCATCTAGCATCCATCTATCTATCATCTATCTATCTATCTATCTCTATCTATCTATCTATCTATCTATCTATCTATATCTATCTATCCATCTATCCATCTATCTATCTATCTTTATCTATTTATTGAATTACCATTTTTGCTATATACACTATACAATGCTTTTCCTTTAGAATTTTATACTTATAATAATATAATTCTATAACAAATTCTCACAAAAATTATACATTGATCTTCAAGGGTTTATTTATTCAGATTTTTGTGAGAACATTTGCTTAATGATCTTTAATGAAATGTATATAGTGACATGAATAAGGTGTGAATAAGAGCTGTATGTACCGGGATGGACGAGGACGTAATACTCTCCACAGCACTGGTATTGCGCTCGAAGCCTGTGTAATTTCCCTCCGCAGCACACACTCACTGAGTCATTTACAGCAGGTATGTAACGCTCGTTACAGCACTGGTGGGATTCTTTGAAGGGGTGAGTAGTCTTTTCACAGCACACCTACACAAAGAGGAACGCACTGTTAGACAGAGGAAAAAAAGCATCGCACTTTGTGGATATAAATCTCTCTAAAGTGATAACAAAATAAATGAGGTAAAAGGTTCTCTGAGTTCAAGGAAATTTAAGAAGATAGGAGGTGGCAAAGTCTCGGCCCCTGAGGAGGCCCCACTCGTGGAGGCTCGTGGAGGTTCAGGGAGCGGCGTGGCCCTGGGGTTGCTCGTCTTCCGCCTCCTCCCATTGCCAAGCTATATTTAGCCACACTTCATTGTCTATTTTGGCAAGAAATCAGGGCAGGATAGATTTTCCTCCCGCTTTGGGACTATAGTCTGGTGGAGTCTGAAAGGAAAAAAAGCTGTGCTGCCCCCAAGCCACTGACATTGTCCCTACCTTTTGGCAAGCCGGAAATGTAAAGAACCGCTCTGATGTACCCCGGAGTGAAAAAGGATCTACTTTTGACTTCAAAAAGTATTAACCTCAAGAACAATACAAGCTAACAACATCGACACCGACACCTTTCATTTTCAAGGACGGCATCGTTCTGACAACGCGGCTGATGGTCTTTGTGTATTTTTCTGTGTAAATGTCTACACTAAAAAGTTGTGGATCGGTCATATTGTGAAATGGTTCTATCAGGCCTACACAACAAGGGAATATTGGCAGATGGCTCCGTTACATTGGTGCTGTAGGACCCAGTGAATCATCTCTATTCTACGGCTGCTGTCGAACACGGTGAGCTCGTCTTTCCTGAGCCGTATTCTTTTGTGTCCGGGCCTCCAGAGCATTACTGTCTGCTCTCGAGCTGGGGGGAGACGTATGGCTCGGGCGCACTTGCCAAGTTGGCAGCGTTTCAATAACATCAGGACTGCAGCAATTGCCTGAGACAAGTTAATCTATTTCCTGAAAACAACTGCGGGCCATGAAAGCTTTTTGTGTTAAAATGCCAAAATGCCTCATTGCGTCCTCAACGCAGGAGTGTTTTACTTAAATCTTAGCCTGGAAGCCCCCCGAGGCTCTTACAGGTAACGATCGGGGGAAAAAAAATCTTTAACTGCCTACGAGCGGAATTTCAGCCGCTTAATAACCCTAGTTAGTAGTAGATAGAAATCTATTATCACAACATTTCACAATGACAGCGGACGAATTGCGATGTTACTTTGTTCGCTTTAATTATTACAATTACAAGGAGGCTGTTGAAATGTTCGGCTGGATTACGGGTAAATATCAACTACCAATCGAGAGCTTTTGTGAGCTCAAACATCCTGCGGTGAATTAAATGTAGTACAAAAAAAAATACTCTGAAAAGCTTATTAGGAACAATGCATCCTAAGCAAATATTTATGATGTGCTATCAATAAGTTTCGAGATCTAATAGGCGTAAACTAGTGCTATTCTGACAAGAATTCATCTACTTCAATCATCTTCTGCTGTAGGGAGCCTGTGCCTGTATGAAATGCCGTCACACCACCCACCATAGTTTTTCAAAGTAGAGCACACACACACAACACACACACACACACACACACACACACACACACACACACACACACACACACACACACACACATACACACACACATACTAGAGACAATTTTCCATGGTACTAATCAACCTACTGTGCATGTTTTTAGACCGTGGAAGGGGGAAACGGGAGAAAACCCCCTGCTGCACGGGGAGACCATGCAAACTCCACAAACACATGGCGGAGGCGGGAATCGCACCCCCAACCCTGGAGGTGTGAGGCGAACATGCTAAGCGCTAAGCCACCGTGCCCCCGAATTGATCACTTCGCTCCATATAATTCATTACATTTTTGATTTGTAGAGCGCTTTTGACAATGGGCATTGGCCCTACATTGTCAAGCAGCTAGATAGTAGCTATAAAGTAATGTATAACTGTAAGAGTGTCTGTTGAGCTAGGGGCGAATGTGATGACAAACAATTCCATTGGATGAAGGAAGGAATGTTGAGAGGACCGGGACTCAGATCCGGGTTCCACTAAATAGCCATTCATTGTTACTTGCGAATATGAATTACAGTACTTGATAAACTGGAGCTGACCGGATAAACGCACGATTACAGATGTTCCTATAAAATGGCTGAGGATTTTTTAAAATCTTTTTTTAGTATAGATTGACAATAACCTGCTCTTCTGGCCGGTAACAAGAGTTTCCACAGAAGTCCTGGTTTATGGGGCATTGCAGATACGAGCACTGAGTCGGGGGAAACACAGCCTGCTTGGCCTGGAGTGCTTTGCAAGGCTTCAGGGTCTTGCGGTGGATCTCGTAACCTCCCAGGATGCCGTTGGGCAGGGCAGGTGATGACCACTCCAGTCTGACGGCCCTACAGAGATGCAGAGCAAATTTTTGCATTATTTATTTTTTGCCCAATTGCACAACTGTCAAATTAACACTTTAGTTTTTTGACTGTCATACTGCAACACTATATCCATACCCATTCAGTCTACTTCTTATATATAAATTATATATATCTATATATATATATATATATATATATATATATATATATATATCCCCGATATATATATATATATATTTAGATATAAGAATTTTTACCCTTATATTTTATAGTTACACATTACTTATTTTATATTTTCATTATTTTATATTTCCATTTCTATTCTATTTATTAGTCATTACTTTTTAAGAAGTTAGTGAGAATCTTTTTATAAAGAACAATCTTCAATTTCTAGATGCTAAAGTCACTTAAATTTCATATAAACCATTTGCTTTTATAGAAGAAGCCCCTGCTATTGACAATGCAATGCAATCCTCCCGTTTCCACAATTCTAATTCAAAAAACGTATATCTTTTGTATTCTGTTAGAAAAAAAAGTTCACTTCACAAAGTTCAAAAACTGGCGCCGGCACCAATAAATATTTCACACACACATTTTTTGGTTTGTTTTAGTCTGGAAAGTAGTATGTAGGGAAAAAAAAGGTCACAAATCCTGTTAAGGCATGTGAGAAGACGTAGCCTTTCTATAATTCTATCATCATCATCATCATCATCACTGTAATGGAAAGTGCAGAGAAGTGCATTAAAACAGAGTGAGAATTAGAGTGATCTACAAATACAGTTCAGCAGCTTGAAATCAGACAGTCCGGTTCTTACTCTGAACTCTACGGTGAGATATTGTGTGAGCAGCCTTTCCCTTTTTTTTTTTTGATGCACTGCTGATATTGATTTTCCTCTCCATTCATAAGACGAGGAGAACTGCTTCTCGTCAATGCCAGAGTTTGCTCTGCAGCACGGCTTTTCAAACAAGAAGGCCAAGTCACTCAGGGTTATTCCGTGTTCTCTGTACTCAACATTTGATTGGTGGCATTTTAGTGTAGCATTTAACAAAATATATATATTTTTACTGATTAATTTGCTGCAAGTGTTTTTTTTTTTGTTTCCTGTCCGACCGAGATCATTTAAAAATGCACAGAAACTTCCTCCAGTAAGTGGATATAAGTCTCCATGGGGATTTGCGAACAAATGCGGCCTCAAAAGCTATAGCTTAAAAGTACCATTACCATTAATACCAGTTCGGATTGCACGCCTCCTTTATCAAGATGCTGCAATGACCTAATTATTGTGCTCTGAAATCCCACTGGTCAAAAAGCTATGAAAAATAAAACGCATAGAACCTTTACAACCCATCAGGAAATACAGCGCCGGTGTTACAAAATACGATATTTGCATATGGGAACTTACAATCTGTCTTACAATTTATGATGCAATAACATGTGAAATTTCTAAAAATACTCATAGTGTTAAAACAGGAGATGTTTACATGATTTTCTTCCACCTATTTTACCTGATGCTGATTTTCAGCCTAAAAACACACACACAGACAAAATGAATGCATTAATAATAAAATTGTACATTAAAACTGGACATTTTTTAAACACATGCGTTTAGGTGAACATAAACGAGGTAGAAATAAAACTTTCAATGTGAGACATTTATTCTAAACCACCTTTGTTTACTCAGTTTAAACAAACAAAATAAAATAAAACAAAATGAAAAAAAAAATTAAATCAAGGACATATAAAGTTCCCTTTGGTGTCCTGATAATTTATATATATTTATAGAATAATTTGGCTTCATGCTACAAATTTGGTTTCACTAATAATAAATAATATCTATCTATCTATCTATCTATCTATCTATCTTTCTATCTATCTATCTATCTATCTATCTATCTGTCTGTCTGTCTGTCTGTCTGTCTGTCTGTCTGTCTGTCTGTCTGTCTGTCTGTCTGTCTGTCTGTCCATCTATCCATCCATCCATCCATATATTTCTCACACACACACACACACACACACACACACACACACACACACACACACACACACACACACACAGCGAGTACCATTATATCACAAAAGGATGTTATTTTCTGTTAAGCGTTAATCCCTCACGGAGAAAAAAAAATGCTGAATTTCATATTCACCAGCGAGAGAAGTTAAGCCATCAGCCGTAGCACTTGTCATATTTCAATCAAATCTTAAGCCATGGTGTTGATGCAGTCACTCTGGGCCTCCTCCGCCACGCCACCCGACACAGAAATAATGAATTACCTATTGATTAAAGTCCGCTCTAGCAAATCTAGCATGGAAAAATAAATGAATAGTTCGGGGCATGTGTAAGCCGCAGCCAGCGACGTCAGGCCAATAGATCAGGCAGTCTATAGGGAGAGGAAGTGCAGCAAAACAGCAATATGATATGGCAGGGTAAGGACTTCTCTGTGGTGGGGATTATGGGTAATGACAGCACACCAGATCCTGTGCTTCAAACGAGCTGATCGGACAGATATAACCCTGGACACGAGGTTCATAGCACAATGAACGGGGCGGAATAAAGAGTGGTGCATTATTTCTGGTTTGGTTTCTGAAAATCCCAGTTTTTGATGGGAGGAAAAACTGTAGTTCACCTGGAGCTGAGAACAAGGAGGCCGGGGGCTGCTATTTCAGCAGGCATGTCCTCCACGGTTGTAAACTTCGTGCTGTCACTCTTCACGCAGGCATACACCGTGCATACCTCCACCTAAACACCCATATCCAGGAAACACAATAAAAACGTTTCACCATGCTAATACAGAGTACCGACTTCCGACATTCCCAGATTCATCCTGACCTCAACATCATACACAGTGAAAGGCTGGAGACCGCCCACTTCCAGCGATCCGGATGTGTTGTCAGTCGAGGTGTACAGCCGGCCATCCAGGAACACAGAGTAGTGTGTAATGGCTCCATTAGGAACCAGAGGAGGTCCCCAGAGAACCCGTACGGATGTACTATTCAAGGTTATGATCTCAGGTGAAAAGATTCCTTCAGGCTCTAAATTATAAAAAAAATTTAAAAAGAGAGAAAGTACGTGATCAGCATTTGTCCAACATCGGAATATATTTGTCTATTTGTTGGGAAAAATCGTCGTCATGCAAATACATCATGTGTTGGAGTGATGGGAAGATCGGATCATTTTAGCGAGCAGGTTCTTTAAACCGCATTCAGCAAAACGAACGAATCTTTTCCTGAGTCGATTCGTTTATTTGTTCAGGAATCAAATCAAAATCAAAAGGATTATTAAAAAGAATACAAAATTTGGACAAGAAGTCTCAGTTTAATTCGAAGATTTTGTGATGCTTTACTCGTGCCATCCGACAGAAAATAAGCTCTTTGAGACGACTCGTTCTTCTCGAGCACATTAAAATAGATGAATCGTTCATGAACGGACCCATCACTAGAGTGTAACATCATTTCATCACCAAAGAATTTAATGTGAATCCACGTTTAGTTATGAATTGACTGAATATAATTATTATGTAAAAATAATTTGAAAGAGCGCGGGCATGGTGGTTTAGTGGTTAGCATGTTCGCAGCAATGTCCTATTACTGCATGTATAGATGTCTCTGGAAATACACACACATACAGGTACACACAGGTTCTTTAAAAGCCCTCCAACCCCTTCATCGACCCATTTTCACCCAGAGTAGACACCATTCCAAAGAAAAAAAATAAAAGATTCTTTTTAAATGAGGTCTCCCTGGACTTGATGCTGATTCTTCACATTTTGCTTGCCATTATTTTCCCTGACAATGATGGTCAGCATGATACAATAAATGCAATCTGGTGAATGAGGCTCCTAATTCTATCAAAAGCAACTAAGCTTTTGTATTTTGAATGACAGAAGGGTAAAGGGGTAATGTGACGGGTGGAGAGGTGGTAGCTTAGTAGGTTAAGGCATTGAGCCCCAGGTGCCAGCAACAGCCTCTGCTACAAGGCCCTTAGCCGCATTGCTGCAATTGCATGAATGAGATAACAGGAAATAACGCTGGATATTGTAAATACATCTAATAAATACAAATATTGTTAAAAACTCTATGGGAGTGGCAAAAGAAGCAATTTCAGGGTGGCAGCCAGAACCAAATTGATATCACTAGAGTGGCCCAGGATATACTGCTTCTTTTCCGTTTAAGAGAGAAGCTAAAAAATAAAAAAACACAGAAGGACCTCAAGGCTCAAGGAGCGTCATTTTTTAGTCTGCAAGAGCTATAAAGGTGTATGCTTGTCTTAAAATAAGACTTAAAGAGTGCACTGACAAATAACCTAAATCTCCCAAAGTGATGCAAAGTGACGGCATCCCGCCACTAGACAGCAGTGTATTCCACATCAGCGTTTACAGAGGGCAAACAAGTTCTACAAATGATCCCAAAACAAAATTGATGTCACTTCCAAGAAAGACGGGAATACATGTTTGTGTTTTATGGAGAAAAAACGCTATGTCTTTTGTGTTATGAGGAGTTATGTTGCTCATCAAAGACTATATACTGTTCTATAGTTACAACTGGCCCTTTGAGGACAACCATAATGCTGATGTGGCTCTATCGTATCATCTACGGGTCCACCACCAGCCAGCTTCAAACCTAGAATCCACTTTAATATACTGTAGATATTACATTTACCACATTTGGCAGAAGCCCTTGCCCCTTGTCTAGAGTGACTGAGCAACCTTATTCAAGGGTCACTAGTAGCAGCTTGCTGGTGGTGGTGGTGGTGGTGGGATTTGAACCTGTGATCTACCACCTTCCCTGTTCCGGCTCAGAGAGCCTAGGTATATTTCTTACATTAGTGACAATTTCTCTTTTTCACCAACATTTTGCTGAGTTGCCAAGCTACGTTTGTCTTGCCAAGTCTTCATTTTTAATTAATGAATTTTTTTCTTTAAGTATTCTCACTATTAATGGATGCTTGCACTGTTGCTACAGTGTTGTTTATCAAATGAAAACGTGAAACAGTAGGATCCAGCTGTGCCTGATCACAACATATAGTAGGATACATATGTGTCCTACCGATGGGGTGGAACGAACTTCCACTGGAGGTTCGAACAACGGAGACACTGTCTACATTCAAACGCCGACTGAAGACCTACCTCTTCCAAAAACACCCATCCTAACATTCCTTTTATTCTCTTTTATCTCACTGTCCAGAAATCCATTATAAAAAAAATAAATAAATAATTTTAAAAAATAGGCAACTGTCTATTCTTGTGTACTTGAGTTTGTATTAACCTTTCTGGAATAAATCTTATCCTTAGATCGAGACCTAAAGCACTTCCTGTACGTCGCCCTGGAGAAGGGCGTCTGCTAAATACCGCAAATGTAAATGTAAATGTATACAGAGATGTACAACGTGTTGACTGTACAACTCAGTGTTCTTAATTGACAAAGACTTGGGAAAAAAAAACCTGACAGAATGCTGGCTGTGTCTCTATATCTGTATCTTTCTCTCGTTCAATCTCCCTCTAGCGATCCCTCCCTCTCTCTCTCTCTCTCTCTCTCTCTCTCTCCATGTTTTGGGGAGGTCCCAGCAGACGGTTTGTGGGTAAATTGAATCAGTCCTGACGGAGCGTGGTGGGAATGGAGTACTGCACCAGGGGGCGGGAGGTTAACTGAGCCAGTCTGGGGGATTCTGCCTGCTGCCTACACTGGTGCTTTCCAGTGTCCTACAAAGCACCATATTTTGCTCTTTTTTATATACAGTCTCTCTCTCTCACACACACACACAAACACACCATTTCATTTCTAACTCAACATTACACATGGTTCAGTGCAAGATGAACATCTTTGTATCTGAAAGACACAAAGTCCTTCTGATTAAAGACACAGAGATCAAATACCCTTCCATCAGTCACAGGTATAAATGAGGGTAAATTTTCTAACACTTGGTAGGGATCCAGTCACCTGATCCGTCACCCACGTTCATTTAAAAGAAAAGAAAATGATCAGGATATTTCTGGTTTTGAACCTGGACCAAATGTTTATTTTTTTAGGATAATTTGTTTTTAATTGTCAGACGTAAAAGGATAATTCTATCTTGCATGAATATAAATGAATGGAGAATGTATATATATATATATATATATATATATATATATATATATATATAAATATATTTAAAAAATTATTGGGATAGCAGAGCAGAGTAATAAAATAATTGAGCACTATAATAAAATTTGCATTCGCTTGAACACTTAAAACTAAACCTGTGCACAAAGCGAGCTCCATGAAGATATGCTTTACGAGGTTTGGAGAGTATGATCTCATGCTGTACCTGAAGGACTGTATAAAGGTATTACTGGCTGGGATATTCCACCATGGATGATTGCCAATGATGAGATTGAGCACATCCATGTTCTTAAAAGTGTTCCAAAGTTGGACTTTAAAAAAAAAACCCAAAAAAAAAAAAACAAAAAAAACAAAAAAAACAAAACAAAACAAAACAAAACAAAACAAAACAAAAACAAACAAAACAAACAAAAAACAAACAAACAAACAAACAAACAAAAAAAATATATATATATTTATATATAGCCATAATGGCTCCAGTGACAGAATGTAGAATACTGTATATGGATATCTTCTGCTATAGATTTATAAGTCTCTGACTACAACAAGTCTAGAAATATACCAAGGCTTGATATCTCAAGGTGAAATGAACTCCCTAAAGCAAGCTTTACTTAAAATCCTGGGGGATCCTGGTGTTGATCCTGGAACTGAATGGCTGAATAGAATTGTGGAGCTTAATAACAGAACAGGGTTTCTGAGTACATGGGTCTGTAGGGATGTGCATCTCCAAAACAGCGGCCAGTGTGGTATACGTTACACGAAAGACACACTGAGAGGCAGCTACCGTTGCGATGTGAATTACCCCTTGTTGCGATGAAATGCAGTGGGGGGGGGGGGGCAAATATGATGCTCTGCTATTCAGTACGGCAGACACACGGCAATCACAGGACAGACACACGGTTCACAGGACACCCATTTCTTTGAAAGACTTTAGGAGATGAGAGTCCATCAGCCTGCCGCCTTGTCTGCAGTTTCAGGTGCCGCCAAAATATGTCTGCAGTTTCAGGTGAGAATATGCACAGGCCGGCCCTGTTTGAGTGACTGTGAGTGCTGTGCAGGGAGCTGGTGGGGTCACTCACTAACCAAATGTTTTACTTTGGGAAAAGGGAAGAAGGGTTTACTTTGGGAAGCCAAGTGGCTCTGCTGTCTAAAGGCATGGCTCTGCTGTCATAAAGGCATATGAGCTCATAGAATAAAGGCTGTTTCTGAAAAGTCGAGAAGCAGCCTTTTCCCCACCATTAAGTGCCAATCAATTTGGAACAAGGCCGGTCCGTGGCATTCTTGGTTACTCGTGGGATGTTTCTGCCTTATATACATACTTACATCTCTCTCTCTCTCTCTCTCTCTCTCTCTCTCTCTCTCTCTCTCTCTCTCTCTCTCTCAATCAATCGTCATCGTATCAGTTTTACTTCCATTGATCACTGATCACTGCCTATTTCTTTCCTGATTCATCACTCTGGATGGAAGAGCAGCTTCAGAACGACTGGATTAAAACATTCAGATAAAAAAAAAACTTATCTCTACCTTTGCCTTTCGTTTTGATGAAAGTTTGATGATTTGTAGTTGAATTATTGCCAGTCAACTTCACTGAGCAGTCAGAAATCGCAGAATTCGAGAAGGGAAAAAAAAAAAAGAAGCCCGATAAAAGCTAGCTGTGTGTAGCGGAAAATTCCCACTCGTATGAAAGCTTCCTATTGTTTCACTCGAGCACCGTGTCAGCACGCCAGACTTCAGCACGCCAATCTGAATTAAATCACTCAACATGTACATCACTCGGCACACGCGCCGGGCGGTACTCTGCAGGTTCAATTCAGTTGTACAAAAAGTAGGTGTTTCTTTAGGCAAAGGGGAGTAAAATAATGAAATTACCATCCAAAGCACTCGAGCTAAACGGCCCGTAACTTTTACTTTGGGATGATAATGATTATCTATGTTTTTAATGCGATTTTTCTTCTATGGAACAGAATAGCAGCAGGAGAGGGAAACGTTACGACGCACTGGGGAATTAAGGGGAAAAAACTCTCATGCCATGTAATAACATCACTCGGGGTTTCGGTATCTCAAACCCATTCTAGCCCGGGATTGAGTTAGACTCTGCATTTCGGCGTCGCACTCAACGAGGGGTAAACCTGCAGTGGGCAGTAAGCTTTAAGCGAGTTAAATAATGTGAGTCAGAGCGCAGGGCGAGAGGAAGCAAGGCGAGGGAGAGCGAGAGATTAATCCGATACCCGGTTATCGGTGAATCAGTACTTTTACTCCGAGGGAGAGGGTACATAAAACTTAAATTACTATTGATCACTGTGCAGCAGGTCGGCATAGAAAATCAAAAAAAAAAAATTCGGCAAAAAACGCAAATGTTTTCCGCCACCTCTGAGAACGGAAAGCAAATATTTAATCACGGGAGATTGGTCGAACTTGCCTTTTGGGCTCCACGAACAGGTCTGACTGAAGTGATGTGAGGACGGCTGACTGATGTGAAATCGGCGCAAAATTTTTTTTAATAAGTGCGACAGCGCGGCCGAAAATAGTCAATGCAATCAGCAAGCCGACTGCCTTCATATTTCGCCATTCAATCGGGAAAACTTTTCTACGGCATATTTGAAGAATCTACGTGAGGAACGTTAGGCTCAACTACAGTGTCGGAGACAAGCGGGCAGCGGTGGTCACTAAATTGGCTTTTAAAAAGAGGTTTGTTTGTCAGACATTTATGTGAAACTAACACCTTTGGAGAAATGCTTTTAAAAATTCTAATCATCATTAACGGTGTATAGGATTAAATAAGAAACTAACCAATCACAGACTAGGAAGAATATTCGTATATTCATGAAGAAAAAGACCCACAAAAAATAGTGAATTGAAATTAAAACCCTATATGATAAATGTGCTTATTGGAACTGAACAAAAAGAACTGAACCGAACCCAAAGCAACTTCCCCCTTCTCACCACGTCTGAGTGACACGCCCAAACGATCTCCAAAGGACTGTTTGTTCCGCGCTCCGTTAGACGCGGTCAGCTCATAGTTGTACTCAGTGCTGGGCTAAATCAGAGATCAGATCGAGTCAAACCAGCTCGAGGTCAAATCGTGGAACCGACTTTGGAAAATAGCGCTCAAACTTCCCTGGAGGTCCTGCAGAGCTGAAAAGAGAAGGGAGTGGCTCAGTGATAACTAGCCAGAGATTTCTTCACATCTTCATCTTCTCCACTTTATTTATAGATCCACATTTCCCTCGGGTCACAGGAGTCTGTGCTGAATATCTCAGGTGTCTGGGCAGTGAAGGCGGTGATACACCCTAAGGAATGCCAACCAATCGGGGCTGACACAGAAATCCTAGAAGATTCAGACAATAGGACAATTTTCCAAAATGTTTTAGGCGGGAAAATATCAATAATCAGCAAGCCGACTGCCTTCATTTCAGCCACAGGGAAAACTTTTCTAGGCATATTTGAAGAATTAAAGGAGGAATGTTGGCCAACTACAGGGAGAGAAGCGGACATGCAAACTCACTAAATTGGCACTTTGAGGGACATGTTTTTTCAGCCGAACCTGAAACTGACACCTTTGGAGAAAGCTTTTAAAAATTCTAATCACATTAACTGTATAGGATAAGAAAGAAACTAACCAATCACAGACAGGAAGAATTTCGTATATGGAACATGAAGAAAAAGACCCACAAAAAATGAGTGAAACGTGCTAACCACAAAACCACCGTGCCCCAGAAGAGATAAAATATGGAGCAACTAAAAGAGGAAACAAGCTTAGGCAAAACGCCAAGTGCCCTGGAACTATTAACCCTTCATCAAGGGGAAAGAACCATCGAGCAGCGCAGTGTCTTTCATCTATACCACAAATATGGGACTAATTTGGGTCCCCATAGACATCTGTTGGTATGATGAACAGGAGCCCGTGGTCGATCTGTTGGATCCGGCCTTAAAGTCAGCTGTTGAATCAGTGCTGCGTAGGTCCCCAGCATCGTTAGTCTCAGGGGTACACAGACTCGAGTGTGATCCGGATTAGGAATCCCTGTTCATGCATTAAAAACATTTTAAAAGCCTCGTCCCTGGAGGTCCAGAAAAAAAGAATGGCATGGGTAGTATTGGATCATTCGTTCATTCATCTAAGAATGGCAAGGTGTGAAGTTGATGCTGGGGCAGAAAGAGAGACAGGATGCGTAAAACGAGCAAAAAACCTCTCAAATGCTAACTCTGAGAAGATGTCTCATGAAGCGTGACCCACATCGGCAGGATGACAACAACACCAGTAGCTGGTATGTCGTAACCACGTGTACCTGCAAAATACACACACTCACAAACTTTAGGCGGGGTACTGATGGTACGAGACAGTAAGCTGCATGTTACACAATAATAATAACTATAATGTCTACTAAAAAGAATCATGACTACATTTAATACCTAATATACTTTAATAAAAATATATCTATATATATATATAAAATTTAAATCTAATTAATATAATATTAATTTATTTACCTTAAAATTGTGGCAATATTCAACATGTGCAAAGTATATGCAAAATGCATATATTTAAAAGGCAAAGAAGGAAATGACAGTACTGTAGAGTGTATCGAAAAGAAAAAAAGAGACAGGTATTATGCAAATGAGGCCGGGGAGAAGGGAAAAGAGGAGCGTGGAACATGTTGCAGTCTTCGCTCCCCACAAAAAGGAAACACAAAAAGAAAAAACACTGCACCCGCCCGAGACCCGGAAAAACGAACCGGACCCTGGCTTGTTTTTATTGTTGAGGTGTGAGGTGTGAGGTGAATGTGCTACCTAACTTTGCTTTCAAGAAGTCGGATTGGAAGCACATAAAAGAGGAAGAAAGCTTAGGGACCCAGTGTCCTGGAACTTACCCTTCATTAGGCCATAGCCCAGTGCTTAATTACCACAAAAGGGACTTTTTGTCCCTACCGTTGAACAGGCCAGGATGAGGGGAAAGTGTAATGCTCCCCCGTTAGGCTCACACACGACCGGTGATTACGGAAAAGAATCCCTGTCAGCATTACAAAACAAAAAAAGACATCTCATGGGTGGGTCCAAAAAGAATGGCGGTGTGGAGATGCTGGGGCAAAACGTTGGCAGAAGGAGCGGTAACCGGCTCGGGTAACTCCTGAGAAGATGTCTCCTGAAGCGTGACCCACACGTTGTACACCAGTAGGGTATTCGTACCACGTGTACCTGAAAAAACTCAAACTTTAGCGGGGTACTGATGAACGAGAGCAGTAATACCAATGACACCAAACTGCAATAACAATAAGCAAAAATGACACTATTTAATAACTAATATAATACTATAATATATATAAGATATGCAATATAAAAATTTAAAATTCTAATTTAATATAATCATTGAATATTAGTTTACTCTAAGAATAATGCATATTCAACATGTGCAAAGATATGCAAAATGCATATATTTAAAAGGCAAAGAGAGAAATGAACAGTACTGTAGAGGCGATATAAAAAGAATGGAAAAAAGCGACGGTTATATGCCAAATGTTTTTGAGTCTTCGGAAAAAGGAAAAAAAAAGAAAAAACACTGCACACCCGGAAAGATTAGTTGCGAAAACAATTTAATTCTTTTCGATATTTGCTTAATGTATCTTTGAGCAGTATTAAAAAGATGCCATCGGAGCGCAAAAAAACCCCGCTTTTGTACACAGTGGCAGCGTTTGCATTAAAGCTAATTTTGGTAATCTCACCTGCTAAGGCCTTTATCTTCGTGGAACAATTTGTCTCCTGCGTAAACATGGTACCAGCGATTGAAATCTTCGGGGGGACGGGAGGCCAGGGGCTGCTGGGTTTTCCGTCTCAGCAGCTTGTACCTGAGGGCAGGAGAAACGGCCCGATAAATCACAGCCTGCTCCACTCCTACAATCCTCTTGCTAGTTCAAGCCTTGCCAGTGCAACATCCCCCCCCCATGCTCAACAGTAATGCTAATTTCGCCCGTAATCATGAGAGCCGGGCTTAATGTGCTCTTCATAAGCCTAGTTCAACAAACAAGGCATTGGAGGGAAAAGGAGTCATGAATATTAATGGTCAGACATGAACACAGAGCTTTATTTACCACCTAATCAGCTCAAAAACAGACTCACTTATAGGGGGAGAAATAACAAAAAAAAAGAGCGTTAAGCTGGATTCCAGCCCCAGAGTGTACACTTTTACTCTTCAGTATCATATAGAACTCACATTAGCATGACTTCTGTATGGGATTAGGCAGTGTTCTGGGGAATGTTTGTGCCATTTTACCAAGACACCAGAGGTTAAGGCTCTGACTGGGGGGTTCAAGTCTTGGTATCACCAAGGTGCCATTTATGGGCCCTTGAGCAAGGCCCTTAACTCCCTGTACTCCAGAGGGGGTGGGGGGGGAATCATGGCTAACCCTGTGCTACGATTCCGATATTAACATTGTTGGGAAAATTTTTTTTTATAGAAACTATTTAAGCATTTATGGCATCAACATTTATCTAATTCATAAAACTTGGCAGATATGGTGTTCAGGGCTTTGCTCAGGAACCCAGGAGTGGCAGCTTGGTGGTTTGAACCCCGATCCCTTCCCCCATTCTCTCCTCTTCAACCCGTCCGTTTTCCCTTTTGAGTCGGAGGAGGTGGTGTGTATCCTGTAGCCAACTGTATATCACTTTACAAACACACTTTCCATAAATAAAATAAGATTCCTACATGGACTAACCGGATGTTCGGACCATTTGGCCTCGAAGGTGGCACCCATGACACGGCTAGGAAAGATTCGCTAATGGCGACGACCGAGAGTTCCGGAAGCCCCTGCGGAATGGTCGGTAACGTGATGACGGGAGTAGGCAGGCTCTCGGTGCAGCCTCCAACAAAGCCCCCGCCCCCCGAACAGGCTAGGACGGTCACGCTGTAGTCGGTGTACGCCTCCAAGCCAGTGATGGTGAGGTTAAGCGTCGAGGTGTCGTTGGGGGATACACGAGGATCTGGCATCCGGATCTCGTACCGCTCAACTTCTCCGTTGGGGATCAGCGGCGGCGACCACGTTATCTATAATTAAACACAAAAACAGATTCGTTTTTAATAACGTTCATGTGAGAGTGATTAGAAAACTTCGTAAGAAGCCTTTAAATCGTATACAACACACCACCTCTACCTAAAGTGGTCCTCTATATACTGTAAACACGCCACACCCAGCTGAGGCGTCCGAGGTCAGGGCGAGACGGTTGGAGAAGGAGACGCGCTGACTTTCACACCGGAATCGCACCGTTGTTTTCATTACATTTAAAACAGCGAAGATGCTGCCACTATCTATAATGAAACTCTGATGGAATTGCACAAGGAGAGGGGTTTTTATCAGTCTCCAGTCAGCGGTTTTAGCGTGACGTTAAATGTGTGTTGTGCGTCGAGAAGGACGCGACACCGGCATGTGGAATGAGCTCGTGTGTTTATTTCATCAGACTTTTAAATAATGGAGACACTCACACACACAAGCAATCTGTTTTTCACACACATATACTAGGCCAGGGCCCTGGGTCCTTTTACTTCAGGCCTGCAGAAGATCGGTACAGAATTGTTCAAATTAAATCATGTAATAATTATTACTGCATACATTTCACTTTTTCCTGCAATTGCCTGACGTCCCACCAGGTGGCGCATTAATCGTAGTGATACACTGAATATTAACATTAATGCCTTTTATATGTTTATGTTTTATATGTATGCATCGGCCCGGTTCGTCTGTCAAATTTTAACCGTCAGTGTGGCCCCTGAGACAATGTGGCCCCTTGGTGTGATCTCCTGGTCCTGTTTTTTGTTCTATTTCTCATTCAGGTTTGTCAAATCGTTTGTCAAACTTTCATCCAATCACAACCCACTATTCAGGTCAAGTCAGATCATTTTGGAGAGCAGCGCAAAAAAGATGAGGAGACAAGCAATTTGCCTTCTATTTCTAATAAGAAATTTTACCGCAAAGAACATGCAAACTCCACACACACATGGCCGAGACGGGATTCGAACCCGGACTCTGTAGGTATGAGGCGAACGTGCTAAATACTAAGTCACAGTGCTTAAAAAATAAGAATGAGCATATTGACCATGTAGGTTAAGCTTCACCCAAAAACACTTCAAGGCCATTAGGAAACATTTACAATAGCTGTCAAATTCTGTATGAATTTACTTCCAGCCAATTACAATCCACTATTCATTACATTTTCATGGATCCCAAGCATCACTGTAGCATAGGTGGATGAAGGACAGTGAACAAGCCATGGAGTTCAGTAAAAATAGAGATCTAATGCATATAAAAGTGTTTGCCTTTAAATGTACTTAAGTATCCAAAGGACTTATGATGGCTATAATATTCCTATTATTTTCTATCACAAGACTCTTTGCTTAATCAACTCAGTTTATGTACAACGACCTTAAATGTTACACTTAACCCACCAATCTATTAATAGAATGATATTAATGACTGATTGATATCTATTACAATTATACTCTGCAAGGCCATCGTGTATTGGAGCAACAGAGAATCAGGAGTTTATACCATTATTTCTTTCTTTTAAAATGTTCTGCTTGCTGTTGAACTGATGCTGAACTGTAAGCTGAGATGAGTAGATACCACCAAGCGCCGAGTTCAAAACAGAGCACACTCTTCTCTGATTGGTGGAGGTTTTTCTCCACTCATAAATAAAAAGGAACGACTTGATTATGCAAAATACATTTTTTTGAATTTTTTTTGAAGTTTAAGTCAAATGGAAATACTTATTAGTTAATAACATAAAACATAAAAAACAAAGACAAATAATATAGTATACTCGATTCCACTTTACTACCTGTAAATACTCCTCCATGTTCATCACCTCAGTCCTCTACATAATACACTGTTTTATACACTATCATTATCTGCTCAGTTTTAGCGTAATAATGCTCATGCCCATCCGTGGGTCTTTACCATTATCGAACCTTCTGTCTGCATGGCAATGTTCGACAGTGACATTTTTATATACTTGAAAAGAATTCAATCATTGTAGGTATAAACAAGAAGGACAATAGACGCGCCCGAAGAGCTCGGCGGGATAATATGCGCTTCGTATGCAAATGAAAACAACTGTTTTCGGCGCGCTGACATGTGTAAGAACTTTTATCCGGTTATACGCGGAAACGGAGCGCTTTCCAAATTAATAAAATAATAACGCCATTCAAATAAACCTGGGGTTAAGGGAAATGAATTATTCACACAAGTTTATGCAAATGCCTGGTGTTTGAAGTGGTAAGCATTTCTATTCAACTGAACGACACCGAGCGAGTGAGCGAGCGAGCGAGAGAGAGAGAATAGGGAGGAATAGAATCCAATTGGACTGCAGTGATGTTCTTTGAATCCAGCTATGTGGCTCTCTAGTGCATTGTGTTCACCGAGGGCTTTAGAAGGCTGACTCCAGGCTGCTATATAGAGAGTACGGTGTTCGGGGAAAGTACGGTCGACGACGCTGGAATTTTAAATAAGAATGTAACGGAGGTGATCCGCTGTAGCATATTTGTACAAATATTTGTCGACCCCTGAACCATTATGTTAGTATGTGCTTTTGAGCCAAATAGATATTGCTGTTGGTATGAGCTCAATTCTTCTGGCTTTACGTTCAAATTTTTTTGGGGGCGTAGCTGTAGGGAGCATGACTGAGGTCAGGGGTCGATGTTGGGCGACGAGGCCTGAGGCTCATTTGTTCAAGCAAGGAACTAAACGAGTTCTTCCATTCTATTCTTGGCGGAGCGTGTGTTCATGGATGGTGCTTTGCGTACAAGGACATTGTCATGCTGGAACGGTTCCGGAGGTGCCTTCGTTTCAATGAGAAATCTTTATACTAGATCATACAAAGACATCCTTTATAGTTGTGTGCTTACAACGTGGATATGATGAGTCTCTAAGCTATATATAGTGTATGAAAAATATTACTCTGGTTTTCTATAAGAGGTTCTACCTGACTTTTTTCCCCCCTCAGAAAATCCCCCATTATGTTCTATTAAGCAAGATGCAATACTGAAAACAGATTATATTAATATAAGATAATTGGGCTCTTAGAATAGCCTTTATTTGTCACATATACATTACAGCACAGTGAATTTGTTTCTACGCATATCCCAGCTTGTTTGGAAGAGTGCAGGGTCAGCCATGATACAGCGCCCCTGGGGAACAGAGGGTTAAGGGCCTTGATCAAGGGCCCAAGAGTGGCAGCTTGGTGATCCCTCTCTTGGCTCAAACCCCCGATGTTCCGATCAGTTAACCCCCCCCCCGTTCTATAGCTAGTATTATTTAACATTTACTAATTTGTCATTCATTTTAAGCACAATTTCAATTGCGAGAATCTACATTCTAAGGACATCGACTGACACTTGACCTTTCCTGTCGTATGTGGTTCTTCTCAAAAAGCTGAAGACACACATTTATCCCGGATTGTCTTTGGTTGTGCTACTAGAATGTGGAAACCCAGAACTGTTCCAGCGTGGCAATGGCCCTGTGAACAAAGTGAGCTCCATGAAGGTGTACGTTTACATGGTTTAGAGAGGGCGATCTCTTACTTATGGAGCACGAATGAATGCTATAAAAAATCTAGTGGTGCATCTCCCAGAAGAGTGGGAAGGAGCAGATAGGAACTAAATGTGGAATGTGATGCTCAAAAAGCGCACACTATACTATAGATACTGTAATGGTAAGCGTTGTGAGGATTGTGCAGTCCCAGTGTGTAACAGATACATGTGTAGGAAATGTATAATGGAGTCGGTTGGCACTTTTACAGTTCATTGAGGCCTCTGATGGAACTGAGGGTAAAATTATTCCTGCTGTATGTGGCTCAGATATATATATATATATATATATATATATATATATATATAATATATATATATATATATATATATATATATATATATATATATATATATATATATATATATATATATATAATGAAATTGTAAAATAGCAGGAACATGGGGGTAGCTCAATGGTCTAAGGCGCTGGGCTGCTGATTGGAAGATCCAGGTTCAAGCCTCAGTATGGCCAAGCTGCCACCCTTGGGTCCTTGAGCAAGACCCTTAACCCTCTGTGCTCCAGGGGCGCTGTATCATGGTTGACCCTGCGCTCTGATCCCAGCTTCCAACAACAAGCTGGGATATGCGAAGAAAGAATTTCACTGTGCTGTAATGTATATGTGATAAATAAACTCTATTTTGTTCTATTCTATTCTATTCTATTCTACATACTATAGTGGTGTAACTGGTGTTTCTCTATAATGTAAAGTAAATGCAAGATGTTGTTTATTTAGCATGTGCTTCAATTTCAAGGACCGAAAATGTCCCAAATGTCTGTTTTTTATCAAGGATTTAACTGTAAAAGTGCGTTTATGACAACAATGTAATTGGTAAATGCTTATTAGAAACCTACTTCTCAATTTACAAATAATGTAAAACGTTAGGAGTAACACTATTTGCACACTTTGCATCTTTGTGTATTTTTGAACACCTACTGTAAACTGTACACCACCATCTTTCATATTTATAGAAAAAAAATAATACCTCATGCTTATAGGTCACATATGCAAATATTCATAGTATTCATTTAATAAGTTAAATTAAGTTCAGAAACAATGTACTTAAAGTAGTTAAAGTTAAAGTAAAAGTAGAGATAAGTAGTTAAAGTAGAGATACAGTCTGTAAAATATGGCTCTGGTAAAAGTTTTAAAGATAATTGATTTGTCATTAAATGTACTTAACTATCCAAAGTACTATGAATTATTATGGATATAATTGACCTATTATCATTTTTGTCACTATTGCTCAATGAACTCACATTATGTGAATAATAATAATAATAATAATAATAAAAAATAATAAATAATAAATATTTGAAATACTTATAATATTTCTAAAAAGATGTTAATTTTGACTTACTTTAAGTATAGTAAAGAAATATAATATATATATATATATATATATATATATATATATATATATATATATATATATATAGCTTCTTTATTATTTATTATTATTTTTTTATTAATTTCCTTTACTCTTTAATATTGTTTGATGTTTAATATAGTTTGCCTCTAGACTCACTCAAGAATTTCATTGTACAATCGCCGATTTGGACTCTGATTTCCAATAATTCAAACATTAACAAAATCCCAATGATTGTACTTTTTAATCATTAAAATATATTAATTTTATAATGGTCTTCAGATCTACACTGAAGGGTTACCTGGACAGACTCGGGCCCGAGAACCAGCACATTGGGTGGCTGTATCCCTGCAGGTCGTGAAGGTCGGGTTGTGACCTTCTCCCACTCGCTGCTGTTGGAGCCTCCTTGCCTGGTTGCGGCGACGACCCGGTATTCGTAAGTGGTCCATGGACTGAGAGAAGCTGAGCTGTCCAGGTAGGTGAGGGTCTGGTTAGGCATCATGGTGGCTACAGTGAAAATCATTTCATTGCCGTCAGCCCTTCGCTCCAACGTGTAGCTCTCGAGTGGTCCGTTGGGACGCGAAGGTGGAGCCCAGGACGCCAGGACAGAGGTGGGCGTGTCCGAGTAGAGCCGAGGCCCGGGCACATCTTGTGGAGGTGCTGGAGGTGTGTGGAGTGTGTGAGAGTTATTCGAGAGGGTGCAGCCCATTTCGGTGCATGCCTCCACCTGGATGGAGTACTGCTGGTAGGGTTCGAGGTTGGACAGCGTCAGGGTGGTGGTGTTGGCATGCACGACGCTGACGAGTTGGCTGTTTTGGTAGACGTTGTAGTGAGTGAGGTTGCCGTTAGGGCGTGAGGGAGGAGACCAGGAGATTGTCGCATTTCTAGGATGGCTCTCATACAGCACCGGTGGGTCTAGAGCTTCCGGGCCTAAAAATAACAAACAAACAAATAAATAAATAGATAAAATAACCAATTGTCATAACATTGTAACGTTTTTATGCCCTTGATGTCATTGTATTGGAGCTTTAATAAATGTCTATGAATGTGTTGGAGCTCCACAGTTAAGAGAGACCTTTGTTGGATGGCACACCTCAAACCTATTTGTGGATTTGATAATGAAGTCTAAACTCTGCCCAAAGTTTTGAGTTGCACTTTATCTAGACTAAAATAAAAAAAATAAAAAATTCCTCACAGGAAAAGCAGGATGCCTAAAATTAAAAAGCCGAAATTGCAGTGCGGTGCCTTGTGAGCGTCCTCTCCACCTGACTCTCTAGCCTCGGGTGTCTGATTGATATTTAGGCCCTATGAAAGCTCATTTGCAGGTAATGTTTTTTCCCTCCTACATTTACGTCCCACAGTAGCAGTGGTAATGGCGAGGCAGCAAGGGCGCGCTTGATCAAGGTGACTGGCTCTCGCTCTCTCATGCATGCTGGGCTGCTGATGTCTCCCCACAGATGGCCCAATTCCACCTCCCCATCACCACCTTGTCCCACCTGAGTACACGGAATGAGCTTTTCTAGGGCCCCAGAGCTCCGTACTGTATACTGAAGGTACCATTAAAACAGAACGGAGCTCAAAACTAAGCGAAAGAAAAGAGATGTTTAAAGGTCAAAGGAATTATGGTTCACTTTATTAAGAGAAGTCCCACAAAACACCAGTCAAAAATGAACACGCCTCGAAACGAATGAGTGAGAATACGGAACAAAAACATGTTCCTTTAGCACATATGGAAACGCTGGTTTTGAGAACAGGGTCACGATGGTAGACCCCCCCCCCCCCCCAAAAAACAAAATCCCCCAAGCCCACCCCCCTTTTTTCTCCACGAGCGTCCTGATAAATAAACAATGCACAGATCTGACCTTTGGGTTAACAGGTTTTTTATGCTTGCTCCACTCAGCACTCTAACTGATTCAATTACCACAAAGGTTCGAGAGTCTCCATGAATACTGAAAACCCCCCCTGTCCCATCAACACCCCAAACCCCCACCCCCCCCCTACCCCCCCGCCCTGCAATCCGCTCTACCGCTGCTTACAAAATGTACCTGCGCTGGCAAATCCATTGTGTCCCTCTGGAGAAATTCCTTAATTGTTAATAATTTTACCACATGAGACAATCAAGTCACCTTGAACGCAGACCCCCTCCTTCGCTCCCTTCACCCCGATCCGAGCTTCCTCTGTTCGCTCTCTAGCCTCGCCTCGTCTCGCCTCAGTCTGTAGAGGCAAAGTGTTATTTAAGCTTTACTGGGCTGTGTTAAATTTCGCAATTTGAAGGGCTGTTTAAGTTTTTCAATTGAAATTTCATTTAAGATGCAGGTGCTTTTGATTTTATTGATGCTTTACTGCACTTTGGGGGAGGGGGGTTGCGGGGGGGGGGGGGGGGTGCTTGGCGAGAACGCCACACAATAACGCCAGGCCGCCTCCAGCCAGCGCGACGGGATACTTAAGCCGGGTCTTTCTTGGGACAGTGGGACGGGAAAACAAGCGTGCGGACCACCGAGCTTTAAATTACTTTTATAAGGATTTGGTTAGCACAATAATAACACAATCAATTGACAAGGCAGGAAAGAGGCGGGGTAAAGAACCGAACCAGAGGGTTATTTTATTTTTTTACATTTTACATTGTCTTAGGGACAGCGGGAGTGCTGTGAAGGTTAGGGTGGCTGATTGAAGATGCCAGTGAAAATAAACAAAAGAATCATGCACTGTGGTAGTCAAGTGCGAGTGTAGTAAAGACTCATGTCAGTGCATATTAGTGTCTCACAGTGGGCCCTGACCATCACTGGTGCCACAGTGGAGGAGTAACGTCTTTAAATGGTGGACGCAACAGTTTTTCAAAAAGATGATCACTTGTTGCCCACCTCCTCCTCATCAAAACATACACCAGTTTTTCATATGCATGTAACATCTGGGTCCACACACTCTCACTTGAAAAATGGGATTGTTTAAGGCATTGAACTGCTGAATGGAACGTTGTGTGTTCAAATACCAACATGACCAAGCTGTAAGTCGGTGCGACGTGACCTGAACAAATGATATTTCCTTCTAGTCAAGTTCAAATTTTCACTGTACCAAATTTTAGACCCTCCTTTTAACTTTATTCATTAAAAGTGTCTTTCTGGGTCATTAAACAGTACATCCTGTGCCAGATCCACCCTTGTGTGGAAAAAAATGCACCTTATCATAATTTTATAAAGTTTACTTATTAAGCAAATAATATACTTGAGAAGAACACACTTATGAACTAATCGTCATGTTCATGCCACCTTTTTATTTAATTCATTTTAAAAGTATCGCAGGATAAACGCATATTAAATGCAAATTAGTAGAATTAGTGATTTTTTAACCACTTAAGCAGGTCTTTATTGCATTTTTATATGTAATTTCATTCATCGTCGTGTCTAAAGTTGAGTTAAAATGCACTGCTCAGTGACTGGACAAGCAATTAATGCAAACTAAAATATACTTTGTCAGTTAACAATACACTTAAGTGTGAATGAAACGCACAGTGACCAAACATATTTACTGTATTCATTCATTCATTCATCTTCTACCGCTATATTCGATCTTCCCTCGGGTCATGGGGAGTCTGTGCCTATCTCAGGCGTCTATGGGCATTAAGGCAGGAAACACCCTGGATGGAATGCCAACCCATCGCAGGGCACACACACTCGCACACACACACATTCATACACTAGGGACAATTTTCCAAGGTGCCAATCAACCTACCGTGCATGTTTTTGGATCGGGGGGCGAAACCAAGAACCCGGAGAAAAACCCCCGGAGGCACGGGGAGAACATGCCAACTCCAACACACACATGTGGCTGAGAAGGGAATCGAACCCGTACCCTGACAACATTTACAGTACATTAAAGAAAAATTAAAATTTTACATTTTTTAAATTACAATCATTTATTGTACATGTGCTTTAGTGTATTAGTCAATACCACGACACAAGTGCACTTATTTAAAGAACTATATAAAACGATTATTTAAAATGTATGTTAGGCATTAGCACAAAGTGCATCGTTAAATTTGTGTTGTGAAATATTGTCATTAAAAGTGTACTCTACTTAAGATCAATTAAGTGGTCTTTAATTTTAATAATAATTTATTATCTGCAAGTGCACATTACAAAAATGATAATTTCCAGATTCTAAGTACACGAAAAGTATTCTTTTAATTAAGCACACTTCTTTTTCACAGGGGTAAGCAATGAACTGATATTCTGCACCTAATCACCCTAGACGTTTGATCCGAGCATGTTAACGTGCAAAAGTGTGTGTGTGTGTGTGTGTGTGTGTGTGTGTAAATGTGCACATGTGACAAGAAAAGGAAAGCCTACATGCAAAAAAGTTCACATCGATCGGCCGTCGAGCCAAAGGAGCGAAAATTCACACTCGGAATTGTGTATAAAAAAGATGGACATAAAATTTTAATGGAATTATAAAACCAGACTCGGGAGAAGCTTCTGCATATATAAAATCGCTCGCAGGTCTGAAAGTTTCTGCCCAACCACATCTGACTTACGGAAACGTGCTATGACGCGTGCCACGATGAAACGTGATCATTGTAGGACGTTATACGGAAAGGGGGGAAAAAAAATGATGTACTGGTAATTATTTGTGATTAGCACTATGGAGTGGAAATGTAGGCCAGTGCAGCCTTCACCTGAGTGTTTTAAACATTGCATCGGGGAGAACAGAAGGGAAATCTCTCTGGGGGTATTTCTAAATTAGAGACAAGAAAAGTTATTGCTGCTGAGAGAGGGGAGGAAAAAAAAAGCCCCACAAAATTAGACACGTGGTCTTCTCCTATGATGTTACCTTGCCCGTCCTTTCCTCTCCCTTGATCATATGCGATCATTAGTTTGACAAATCTTTTCAGTGCTTTCCAACGGTTTATTTATGGAGGCCATTTTACGATGTACGTGCTTTTATTTATAACGTGTTTTAATGGGATTGTATGGTACAGGGGGTATATGTTCCTGTGATTTGTTCCTACACTGGTTTATACACACGGTTTTCACTGGGAGACGACTTTTGTAGTTACTATAGAATCAGCTTGAACTAGCAAATCCTGGGCTAGCGAATACATGCCAACCTGCAGAACTGGATATACCCTCAGAAGAGTTTACTTTAGTTTACACGGGGAAATATTTCTATCGTCTAGATGTTTGAAAATCGGGTTCCTCTCAAGATTTCATAGTCATGAAGTGATTTTCCCTCCCCATCGTCACCATTAGAGAGTGTTTGAAACGCCTGGGAAATCCCATAACATTGACCATTGCTAAAATCAACATACAAATAAACCCAAACTATTAAAAGCACACTTCTTTGTCATGTTTCTCATTTCAGGGTGCACCGAATGTTCTCGAATAGTGAAAGGTTGAATTTGAACATTTAAAAAAATTCATTCTCTTCTTACAAGGTAATAGATTTTAGGTCCTGCTTGGATTCAGATGTTGGAGCTTTTCTTGTTAAGAACCTCTCAATACGTTTCAAATGAGTGACCTATAATATATTCACATATTTTAGAACAACCAATCAAATAAGCAAGTAATATGTAAAATATACAAAAGATTTTAGACGGTAACTAGACATTTCAGGGTACACACATATATTTTGCATAATTCCCCCTCCCCTTGATCTGCTGTGTACAATGTAAAGAAAAACACATTGGACTTGTATCAAAGCATATCAAATGTCTCAACCTATTTAAGTGAGGGGAAAAAGAAAGAGTGCCATTATGAATTTAATGGCCACTGTCTAGCATCCCACCTTCTTTTAACAACAGCCCATGTATGTCTAGGAACTGAGGAGACCAGGTGGGAGACGGGGAGAGGGGTTTGATACTCCTGGGATATTCCTGGGTCTTCTTTGTCATATTTGTCATTTCAGGGTGCACAGAGTGTTTAGGAATAGTGAAAGGTCTGAAGTGCAGGAAAAACACTTCAGCACGTGGACTATTCTCCCCGAAGGCTTTTCTAAAACATGAGGGAAAAATCTTGATCTGTGAGATTCATATTTTGTAAGGTTTCCCACCGACTGCGTCATGACTTCATTGAAATCGTGCTATATACGTGCGGAGGCAGGGCAGCGAGGACGAAAGGAAGAGGGAAAGCTGCGTTTTTGCATACCGTGCATGGTAATGAAGAGGTGATGGTCCGTAATGCAGGGTATTTGGAGCGTATGCAAATAGTAGCTCTTTAATTAGAATGCATGTGATAATAGAGTGAAGTTTAATTAATTTATAACTCAGCAAAGAGTGTCTGTTACAAACTCTAATATGATTCCATTACAGTAATCAGTCCACAATGACACCAAGTAGGTCATCTGAGCAGACGCACGCCGCCTCAACTTCGGTGCATGAGTATGCAAGCGCTCTTCTTTATGCTGCTACAATACCTGAATAACTCGGCATGTACACTATACACTATGTATTTATATTATTATGGGTATTACTACTGCATGTATGAGAAAAAGAGAGAGAGAGAGAGAGATAGGCTCACGGTCTTGGGCAGTACGGAAAGATACCCAGGAAGTGCCAGCTTCCCCATAGCGGTTAGACACCAGCAATCTGAACTGGTACTCTGTGTACGGTTCCAAATCCTCCACCAAGTGAGTGAACACCGTTTCTGTCTCATTATCCACCACTCTATAACACACACAAACAAACAAACAAACAAACACCATTCAGTATTCAAATACATCATTCAATGTTTGTGAGGGTCCCCTGGTTTTCCTCAAATCTAGATACACACATACTAGATACACACAAATTACTACAAAGTAATACTGATTTTTTTTATTTCATTTGCCCCGATTTCGTAATAAACTAATCTAAATGCCCACGTGCACCACCAGAGAGACAAATCTCATTTGTTTTAGTTTACTGTGAAATTGGGGAAAATAATGGACAGCATCACTTTGCGGCAATATTCCAATATTAGTTCACAAATTTACATTACAAAATTCATTCAGCACCATACAAGAGGCTTTAAACAAGTTTTTTTTTCAACTTAGTACTTAATAATTTAAAAGGGTTTGGGCCATTCGAGGCGGCGTCTATAGCTTGGGCACAATATGACGGACATAGCTACATGTTTAACATACATGTAGTTCCACTTGAGTTCGAGTTCCAATTCCCATCACCGTTCTCTGATCAAATCTGAACCTCTTCTGTTTCCATGTCCCAGACATGAAATCATATATAAGCCTAGCGTCTCTCTATATATTAGCATATTTCTCTCCAAAACATCGTTTAATAAATGCCTCATGGCTTTCTTTTTTTCTTTTCTTTTAACAGTGGTGGCAGAGTCACTATTAAATTGACTATAGGACTATAATAAAAAGAAAAGAAAAAAAAAAGAAATCGCCTGAACAATGAAATACATTTGAACAGAATGGCAGGAAATGAGGCTGATATATAATACATGGATCTAGTCATTTATTTATTACAACAGAATGAGAATGCCCCCTCCCCCCATCTCTGATTAAATAGCAATTTGTTGTCAAGGAGCATGTAATGCATACATAGCAGATGAAGTTAGCCTCTTTCCATTTCAGCCCCTTGGTTCTCTTTGCTAGCAGATGAAAACTTACACTTGGATTATGATATTAATCTGTCTTTTGTGTAGATGTTCTTTTTTTATAATGATTTAATCGTTTTTGGACTAGACTATATATACAGGGCATGGATTATAGTTGTTTTTTACTGACCGTGCAAAGAATTTCTCCAAATACTTATTAAGTAAACCAGGTGCCTGTACGAGGACAGTGACCTACATGTGCAGCTGGTGTTAAAGTGTGTGTAGGCAACGTATTAGTGTGTGCAGTGGAGCTGCTGGATGTGTAGACTCACTGCAGGTTGTGTTGGGTGGCCGGGTATTTCATCTGCAGCCGATATCGCAGCGTCCCAGGAGCGTTGGGGCGCGAGGGACTGAGCCATGCCACCTGCAGAGAGGTAGAGGTGGCAGCTGCCAGCCTCGGGGGCAAGAGGCCATCTGGAGCTGGGGGCATTGGGACAAAGAGAGACACAGGAAGAAGGGGTGGGGGGGTGGGGGGGGGGGGGGCTAGAAAAAAAAAAAATGAGCGAGAGTGATGAAGGCCAAGGCTGGCATATGCTATAGAGCGGTAGTTTTAATGGTGATGTAATGGAGCTGGAAGTACTGTAACAAGAAAGCACTGAATCAGTTCTAATCACAAGAACAATCACTATCATATATATATATATATAAATATATAATATATAAATATAGGACTTAGGGTATATATAATATATATAATATATAATATAAAAAAATATATATAAATAAATATATACTATTATATATATATATATATATATATATATATATATATATATATCAAGGGTCATATTTTTATAATTTAAGTGCATTTATTATGCCTCCTAATGCTAGTTTTTTAGTATATTATTTATTATCGTGATTGTGAAGTGTGTTGTGTTTTATATATATATATATATATATATATATATATATATATATATATAAGCCATCTTTACCATTACAAAGACTTTTTTTGCCTTTAAAATCTAAACATTTTTGTCATCAATTTGTTGTTGATGAGTGAATCTAACAAATAACTAACAAAAAGACAACCAATAGCTCTTTTTTTAGCAATAGCTAAAAAACACAGTACTGAATTATGAAAATGTGCTGAAATAATAAATATAATTAATTATTTAAATAATTAAAATTCTACATAATACATATAATATAGCGCTCTTCGTGCAATGTGCAGACTTAAGTGTAAAACCAAACAGCATGTGATATCATTGAGTCGCCTCTAGAGCCCAGTCTTGTAAACACGGCGTATCTGCGTGTATTTTTGACAACGTTCTATCAGTGTTTTCTTTTTTTGTTCTTAATAATGTAAAAGTTTTTGGTATTACTATGTGTGCAATATTGTATATAAATAACTAAGAAAAATTTTAGTGTGAAAGTAAAAGTAAAACATTTGAAAGTAAATGTTCTGAATATATATGGCATATTCTATACAGTACACAGATACACATGTATTTATAAGATACCAGACTATTGTCTATTGTCTTTTACAGCTATATCTTTTCCCACATTGTTGTACATTAGTACAATTACACAATTTCAGTGTAAAGGCTGATCAACAGGTGCATTTAGTAGCTTGAGTTCTACTAAAAGAAGTCATACCAGCCATGGTAAATTATTGACAAACATTTAGTTGAATGAAATCGGCCGGTTAATTTTAAGCAACTTCTCCTCTTTTAAACATCCCAACACTAAAGCAACCCTTAATGCTGATGCATAATGCACGATCTACAGTTATGCTTTCCAAGTGCACTTTCTGGGTGTGATCCCGGACGCCGTTGAAACAAATTGCGGATTTGAAAGCTCTGAGGACATCCATTATGAAGCAAAACAAGGCGACGCTGCTGCATGCACGGACTCTTCGGTAAAAGACTCCAGGCCTGGTCGTCTGCTTGGAGGAGCAATCCAGTCAGCGTTTGTTTCGATAATGCAGCACTCGAGGCGAAGGAGCGAAGGCCCTCGTTGTAAGTGAAGGCTCATTCTCAATCAACATCCCCTCTCATGCGACCACAAGCACTCAATAACTGTTGATTACTTAAGTCATTTTGTGCATGCCCAAACAGAAGTGCCTCTGTGGAATACCAATCGTAAGGGAAAACAAAAAAAAAAAGAAAAAAAAGGTCGGCGAGGTCATCGGTTACAAAGGCGAAATCTCCTGACGCTTCCAACCCCCTTCTCCTGAGCAGAATGAGATCGACTAATATTCGGGGTGAAAATGTACTAATGCGCTGATTGATGAGCGAGAGGCCTGCCAAGCATGTCAGTAAACACTTTCTTTGAGGGACGTTCAAAAGCGCCCATCCTTCATTTGGGCTGACAGGAGGAACGAAAAGAAGAAACACAATGTAAGCCGACGTTTCCATATGCCGCCGTAGAAGAATCGGGGCCTGGTTGTGACGGGGGTGAGACTCATCACTCACTCCGGCCCGGCTCGCAAATCTCGTCCGCTGCCAAGCTCCAATTTTCATAATGCACTAGTGCTCGCGGACGGCTTGAAACGCGCCGGGCGCTGGGACGCGAGCCCTAATTGGAGCGAGCGGATGAGCTTTCCTGGATGGACGTCGGCATTCTGCACTTTTTCCTCCCATCTGCCTTTGCTACTAGCGCCCGGTCAGGATTAAGTGGCCAAGTGTCCATAAACGTAATGATGATGATGAGCATATGGACCGGCCTGAACTGCAAGCCCGCGCTGTTCCGCTGCTAACGGAACCCTGCGGCTTCACAGTACATCATCTCCTCTTACAAACGCGCGTGCATGAGGACACTGTTCAGGGAAAAAGTATCGGGACACCCAACTTTCCCACAGTGGAATTTTCCAATTCGCTTGAACTAGGAGACCCAGACCTCACCTCGGCCTACATCGGTATGTGACGTCCGCGAACACACCCTGGAGTCTGAATGAGTACAGATCTCCATCTTCCCAGAAGAGTGGAAGGAATGATGAGAGCAAAATGTGATGCTTGTGAAGCACCATCTATTGTAAATAAGTGTATAGTGAAATATGATGCAGTGTTATAACTAGAGTCTGAGAACGAGCGAATACGAGAAAAAAGAGAAACAGACAAAAAAAAGAAGAAGAAGAAGAAGCAGATGAAACCGAGAGAGGGAGAGATATAACGAGAGCTCGGACTGAACAAAGACAACCAGTTGACAAAAGAGTTAATTCCTTACAGACTTATTTCATCAAACAGTCGGCATGGAGTTTCCCCTTTGTTTCGGCTCGCGCTTTCCTCAGGTATATCAAAAGTGTCACTAATCATTTTAAACTATGCACTTTTATGTTTCCTCTGGATCTCTGCGCTTCCTCTGCCTTCTGTTCTTTGATATAACAAGGACAGTTGGAGACAAGGCTTCAGTTCAGCTACAAGAAGCCTAAAAGATCTGGCTGAGCAGTGTGGAGGGAAACGTGTGGTATTTAAAATTTATACTTCCTCGCGTCTTTGTTTTGAACTTGAACAACCCCTCGCTCTCTTGCAGAACTTCAACTTTGCTCTTTGGCTGGTGTTTGCCGAAGGCCGCGCCGCTGCCTCTCCAAGGCCTCGCGCCTCCGCGGCGTTTCGAAATGTAAGGCGTTCCGCCCGATCCGTAAGAGAAGGCGGCTCCTGATCTCCAGTGAGAAATATTTACACCTTCCCGATGAGGAAAAACTGGTGTCTTGCCGAGCGCAGCTGGATCTCAGGGACGACATAATGCAGAGAGACAGATAAAAGGGGGCCTCTTTGGTGCTTATTCGAGTTGTATTCAGGATTAGGAACAATTGCAGAGGCCTATTTGGTGATTGTATGCCACTGCTTTAGCTTTGATCGGTATTGCAAGCGGAGGATTATAGCACACGTTCCCTGGCTGGACGTCTCCCAGACATCTGTGGTGCAGGAAAATAAAATCAAAAGGCTGATCAAATTGGTATAATAAAGAGTCGTCCTATATAGTATGTGAGGAACTCCCAGTGAAAAAAACAGGGGGGGGGCTTCTTTCCATTAACGAGCAGTGGGAGAACACGAACTGCAACCAACTTCATTTCCTTCCTCATTCTTACCCATTGATGATTCTCTTTTTTCTCGCTCTGGTCCAAGGGGAAAGAAATCGCTTCCTTCTTTATCACCCTATGGCTAATTTAGCCACGTATAACCCAGTGCTTGGCGCACGCTTCCCAGCACCCACCCTGTGTGTAAATCAGCGTAATAAGTTCCCACTCCATTAAAAAAAAAGGACGCATGAACCGAGCCCTATTTAACCAATGACTTGTTACCTTTTATTTGCCATAAGAAGGTCATAAAAGGGAACATTCGAGGGCCATAAGAGTCATAATTAAAATCAACAACAATTTAACAGTGGGAAAGTGTGACTCTTAAGCACAGTCATAAACTTCCGACGCCTGGGCTTGTCTTGCTTGGATTTGTGTGTGTGTGTGTGTGTGTGTGTGTGTGTGAGTGTACAAGGCTGGTCTTGTGGATCAGCAGCAGCAGGTATTGTTCTCTGTCAGGCAGCATATGTGGATGGCTTCCCTGCTGCCCTGCTGGTGAGATCTTGCTCCTGCGTGATCAAACACCTCAGTTCTGCCTCAAGCCCAGAGGAGCGACCGTGAAAATCCCTCACACGGCATGTTATATATTAAGAGTTAAAATGTAGAGATTTAGTGTTTATGCTTCATGTTTGTGTTTTACCAATTTCTTAAAGGTTTGTTATATATATATATATATATATATATATATATATATATATATATATATATACACACAAACACACGTACACACACATGTGCGACAGATTTAATTGCTGTATGTGTGAATTTACATTTTTGATTAAAATATGTATTAAATATATTTTTATGTTGATTCATAATTTATATTATTACTATATCTTTGGATAGTTTATGTGCCTATGTATGTTCATATATATACGGATATATACTGAATGATAACATTATGTTCCTTTGTATGTCTCCACATGACAATGATTCCACACACACACACACACACACACACACACACACACACACACACACACACACACACAACACATTTCATATATATATATATATATATATATATATATATATATAGATATATATATATATATATATATATATATATATATAAATATCTATATATATATATATATACCTCTGTGAACATACATTTGTTCATATATGGTTGCACATGTACTTTGAGACATTTCTCCATGTCTCCACATGAAAATGAATCTCGACTATACAATCGTAGTGCACGAACCTGCCGGAGGGAGTGAGATGCTGATGGAGGCGCTCTCCACACAGCCCTGAGTGTTGCAGCCTCTCACTCGTACAGTGTAGTTGGAGAAGGGAAGCAGACGTCCTACAGACACCCAGCTTCCTGCTGTAACCGCTCTCAGCAGCTCTCGCGTCTCGGTGACCGGCTCTACGGTTTCACTCGAGTTCTCTCCTGTAACACAACCCCAGCGCAGCACTGTTACGTGTTTTGACACACACCAAAAAGATTCACAATAGCATTATATATTCAATGTATATATATTCAAAAGTAGTATGATTTATTTTCTGTTTACTTTAAATAATAATAATAATATCATCCTCACTAAATGCACACTAAGGTGGAGGTGGAAAATCAACTGGATGTTTATTAAAATCAACTGGAGTTTATTAAATTAAACGGGGCAATGAGTAGAAATGATATAATCTAATAAATCGTAATTAATAAATGTTAGCGTACAATAATAAGTAAATTTTAGATTAAATCTACGATTCGTGAAATTCTTTGAATCAGTGAACCAATATATATATATATAATATATATATAGATATATATATATATATATATATATATAGATATATAGAGATAGATATATAGATAATATAGTATATAGATAATATTTTAGATAATATAGATAAAGACTAACATGCAGAAATAATGATCATTTATAGCAGTATGTTAATAATATAATAGTCAATAATGCATCATTAATTATTTATTACACATTTAAAACACTTTTTGCATTTGTTAAAACATATATGTATTGGCTACTGTGGGCGGGTTCTTGTTCTCTTATTGGCAAGAAGGAACTCAAAGATGGCACCCAAAATATCTGACTGTTTCGATCATTGTATTTTGGCAAATGTAGTATTAAAGTGCGATCTTGTAAAAGAGCTCACACAAAGACATAAACCATCATTTAACACCAAAGGTTTCACCTTTCAATCCCTTTATTTTCAAGTCAGAGAAAATCCGCATACTGTCGGCACCGCGCTTTCTTCCCACTCGAAGATAAATGGAAGTGTTTGGCAACTAAAGAATATATCACGGTTAAAAAGTCTTTTCCCCCCTCTAGCTCTACATAAATCACAGCGCTAGTCAATATTTAATAATGCTAGCCTCGGTCCGCAGTCCCTTGCTCAGCCCTGTCATGTGTAATAGCTCCCACTCCGATATCTCCGACATTAAAAGCTGGCTTTATGGCAATACTAACATGTAGAGGGGGTCATTACTGATCGACGTTTCCTTTAATCTGTGACGGCCAGCCACTGGCCGATAAATTCTCCAACAATTCAAAGGGAAAGATCGGTAAACTTTGGCCTTCTGCCTCCGGCTGCTCAAGCGACATCGCACCTCATCCAGACCTGCGCGCACACGTGTTCAAGTCTCTGTCGTTCACCATTAAACCCATTTCTCAGTAAAACACCTCCGTACATCATGATCTCAGCTTTTTACCCTTTAAATCCACTTCAATCATGCTCATCAGCGCTTTTACTTTTACAGCCAAAAGTATTTGGACACAACAAACATCACAACTGGCCAAAAGGAAACTCGGAGGTTAAGGCACTGGGTTACTGATCAGAAGATCCGCATTGCCTTTCAGGCCCTTAAGCAAAACACTTGAGTATCTCTTCCGCAAGGGGCACTGTGTCATTGTTGACCTTGTGCGCTGAACCCCAGCGTTCTAACATCGCTGGGAAATGGGGAGAAAGAATTTTGCTGTGCTGGAACATTCAGGTGACAAATTACCCAGGCATAATATTCTCATTTACAGTTCTCTTTTCTGCACATTGTACTGTACAACCTAATGATGTGTTTTGTATATCATATATATGTAATATGTAGTAATAAGCTTGTGGGTCTTTTTTCACATAATGTCCAAAACCTTTTTTTTATATTCCTGTAGTAAACACAACCTTTAACAAAACAGATAATATACACGTCTATGGCGTTTAGGTCTATGCCATGAACTTCCTTTGAACACCTTCCTTACCACCACCTAATCAAATGCTTATACAGTAAATGTCTCTGGTTCCAAAATATATGTCTGAATGTACACAAACCAATCCAAAAATGACATATCTAGTGAGTTCAGCTTAATTAGACGCCTGCGTAGGAGGAACAGCATCAACTGCAATTTCAGGTCGATTTGCTGATGATAAACAAATGCTATACAGTGAAGCGATGATCTGAGTAAAACACACACAACACCACACACACACACACACGCACACAGAAATCCGAGCGCAACATCGTGCATTAAAAGGAGAATACGTGGCTCTACTGAATGGATAGAAATGGCAGGTATTTGCATGAATCAGGACTGCGAGTGTGAATTTTACCGCACCTGGGAATATATAAAAAAGGGGGGTGTAAAGTGATATAACACCGAGGCCACTCACACTCTAAAGTATACAAAGGAAAAAATAGGACAGATCTAAATTGTAAATAAAGTGTGTGTAGGGCACGGTGAAACAGCGGGTAGAGTCGGTGTCGCCTCACAGCTCCGGGGTCCCGAAGTTCAATCGCGTTAATGCCGGCGGATTTGTCGTCTCAGGGCCAGAGTCTAAATTAGTGTGAAGACTGAAGCTGAATAAATAAACTAATGGATGAATGAATATACAAAAGAATGTACACTTGATGGTTGGGCATATGAAGAAAGTGTGATGCGGAAGCGTGTGTGTGTGTGTGTGTGTGTGTGTGTGTGTGTGTGTGTGTGTGTGTGTGTGGTGTGTCCATAGACGACTATGAACATTTATCTCAAAAACGAAAAAAAAAAACAAAAGTGAGGTGAGTGCTGCGGTTGATTCGTTCTGAGTGTGCCATCACACTCTCTCTAACAAACCTGTCCACTTTTATCCCGCCAAGGGCGAGGGCCTTCTCCCTGCCTCCCAGCAGCCGGCCTGAGAGAAATGGCCAATGACAACAATTCATTTAAGGCCATTACGGCATGCGGGGCCCGTGCTAGGGTTCACTGCCCTTTTTGCATACTGTGTGTAAACAATCATAGGGAAAATAACTGGAGTCAATATGGGAGATCAGAGGCGAAAGGGGTTGGGGCAGGGGTATGTGTGTGTGTGTGTTTGGGGGGGGTGGTGGGCTGTATTCACTTTATGGTTATCTGTCGGCGAGAGAGGGCTGCGATTTACCTGCCGCCTGGTAGAAGGTTCCGGTAACGAGGACAGAATAAGTGAGGTTCCCGTTGGCTTTGGCTGGCGCTTCCCATTTTACCCAGACTGATTTAGGGCTCTCGGGGAGGATTTCCAGGGGCATGTTTCCAACGGGGCGCATTTCCGAAGTCCGCACCTCCTTCTGAAAGACACACGAAAATAAAAATTCACAGATCTCTCTTTACTCACACTGGTCCTAATTTAAGGTCGACAAATACATGAGATTAAAATATCCTTCCTGGAAATGATCCCCTCGAGCCTAGACGCATTTCTGTACTTTAAAAAAGCACACACACCCCCCTCTCGCCCCTCTACTCCCACAGCCCCCACTGTGGGTTTTTGCTGCATTGGCAAAAACAGCCATTTGCCTAAATATTGCGCCCATATTGGAAAAATGCCCAAATCTGGCCCATCAATGCATTAACCAGCCCAGAGTGGCATTTACACCAAATGTCAAGCGCGAGCAGAAGGTGCTTTATTGAACCGAGCAAATCGATCACCTTTATGATGTCGAGCTGCCATCTGACACATTCGAGTATTTAGCATAATGTAAATGCGACGGGGCCCTCACCGGCAGGCCGAGCGCGCAGCCCTGCGCCGTACACGCCTGAACACGGAAGCTGTGCAAACTCCACGGGGAGAGGCCGACCGCCGCGAAGCTCATAGCGGAGGAGTTCTGCATCAGTACGCCGTCCATCCAGACGCCATAGCTGCTGATCACACCTGGACACGGACACACACACAAGCAAAAAAAGACATCATACACACATATATGTGTAAAGATACTCATATGGGTACACAAGGGTGTATTATAGTGTAGTACACTTTCATGCAGGATGAATATAAATCTTACAGGGAAAAATGTGCTGTACTGTTCAGTATCTATGTACAAATAGGTCCTGCTTTTCCCATGCTCAGGCCATTTTATATGAAGCTCTGTGTTAAAGGCAGCCATTAGGCAGAAAGCGCTGTAAAACATGAACAGAGGGCCTTTTAATGCCAGTGCCCTATTTACAGCGACCCTTTAGACTGCTTGTTGCCCTAATCCAATCAGCGCTCGGGGTCAGTGGGCATTTGTGAAGGCTGTTATACACCATACCAGTCAGACTGGATAGAGATACAGTACAGATATACACAGATATTTTTTGTGCAGAATATATATTCAACAGCACTTAATCCATAGATATTGCAAAATAAACTTTTCTAAAATCATTTAAAAAAATATTTATTTATTTATCTATCTATACATTTTTTTATTTATCTGTATAAATTGTTGAAAATTGATTTAAGCTCATACAGGGGCAAAACCAAACCACCATTACACATACAGCCAAAAAAATTTATTTCATATATTGGAATATATACAGACAGCACTATTATATATTATATTGTCTATTTATACAAACATGTTATTGTCTACTGCCCAGTTATAAGACAGAATGTATATTTAAAAAAAACATTTCAGAACATTTGAATTTGAACATTTCAGAAAGCTACCATGAGGTAAACAATCATTGAAACTAGTCAACAAATGATAACTACATTTTATTCCATATCAAATAATCAATATAGTTAATTGGTCACTTTAATCTTAAATCTACAAATTAGTAAACCTTGCAGTGACTGCACAGTAGAATAACCACTGCCACTATATTATAAGCTATTAATACAATTTCTCTGTTTGATATTCTGGATCATTTGAATGTCTACAAATGTGTAACAATATAACACATACATTATTATAATTGCATCATTCAATACTATTAATATAGCTCTCTCTCTACATATTATATATATATATATATATATAAATTAAGTATATACATAATAGATTTAAATA
>JACRUU010000012.1:8982535-9092535 GCA_030449085.1 Kryptopterus vitreolus | reverse complement strand
GATATTACGACAGTTATAGTAAAGTAAGACCATGCTGTTGTAAACAAATAAACAGAACAATGCTGCATGTACATTTTCGAATCTTTCAAAAAGACTTTCGCATCATGAACACATATTTTGCATTTGAATAGATTTGCAGTTTCATATATTTTCCTTTTATCATCAGGTCGACAATTATACACTTAATTCCAGATTAAAGCTCAAAAGGTAACTTTTTTTTAATAAAAAATGATTTGTGATTGAAAATGAATTAGTGGACCCCATGCAGTACCACCACGGACCCCCCCCCAGTTGATGAGCCATGACTTAAATGAAAGAATAATTAATACTCACAGCAATCTGGAAAAAGTAGGTACTTCCAGGGACAAGGTTTTGAAGTGTGTGTTCCTCAAAGAGCTGAGAGCTGTTGTACACCACGACTGGTTCTTCACCTTCAGAAAGGGCCTGATGCAACGTGTAAAACAGCAGCTGCCCATTTGCCCGGAGAGGTGGTGACCACCTGAGGCACGCGCAGAAATTACAAAGAGAAGAGAATTAAAACGCTTAGTCAGTTGTGTCACAGAGCTGTCAGTGATACTACAAGCAGTCACTTGTGTCAGAGTGTCACCAGGCAGTCTTCGTAGAGCAGTCGGTGGTGTTACAGCACGTTCAGCAGTAGCCAATAGTGATACAGAGAAGTCAGAAATGTTTCTAGAGCAGTCAGTGGTGTTTCAACAGGCCTGTTAGTATTGCTAGTCATAAATGTCACAGACACGAACATTCATTGGTGCTACACCAAACAATCAAACTATCGCTGTGTAGTTAATCGTAGTGCCAATCATTTAACAATGATACCAAACATCCCTCAAAACTCAGTGGCATCACCAAGTAGTCACTGCTATTACCAGTCACTGGTGTCAGGCAATGAGTACTGCCTCCTCAGATGCAGTGTGGGCACCATTAGATAAAGTCGGAGATTCCAGCAGAGTCCAGACAGCCTCTACTGCAATAACCCTGGCCAAGGATGTGCAGACGAAAATAGGGAAGTGTCTGGTGGGTTAGCGTTGCAGACTGCCACTTGACTTTCGCGGCGCTAAATATAGAACAGAGGACGCCGCTATCTGCTTAGAGATCCGAGAGACCGAAGGCAGGAGGGAGGAAAAAAAAAAAAGCACTTGACGAGAAAGTTGTCATAAAAAAAGACGTGTAAAAATAAGACAAAACAATTCCCAAAGACTACGCTTTCTTAAAGCAGCGCTTATCAAGAAATGTTACTTAATCTACCGTCGATTCAAGGGATGGAAAGAAGTCGCTCAACTCAAAATGAAAAGCTGTACAGGACATATTTTACCGTGATCTCTTACATCCACTTCATCACTTTGTCCACGAGACGGGTAAGGTCATCCCGTAATACATTTACTATCTTGTGTACTTGTCCGGGTGCGATTCAAAAGGAAACAGACCTACTATATTGTAGCCCAGAAAGTTGTCCTGGGCCACAATGCGAGTTTAGATGACGCATAGGGGACGTCCGTGTTCTTTTTCAAGCACTGTGAAATTAGCACATGCCTCTCAAGGGTTTCTCCAGCCTACCAGGATCAAACACACCCGCAGGAAACCCTATTCATTACTGTGATTAATTTCGCTTCTCCGCATCAATTAAAGTGCGTTTTAAATGACAAATGACGACGGCTATTACGGCGCTCGATCGCGGACCTGATAGATCGATCGGCCGTGTGATTTATACGAACCTCCAAAAATATTGACGACGAAACGAAGGATTTTAGACGATCGCGATCGTAATATCGGAAGAATACGTCGTTAGGCGAAGGTTAATGAACTGTCGTGTATAAAGTGACAGAAATGAAAGAACATGGAAAGTGTTTTGAATTGAGAGAAGTGGAAGCATACGACGGTGGAAGCGGGGGGGGAGGATGTTGGGAGTTGCCCGGGGTACGACACGGGCTCTGGGGGTTGATGTGTTTCTGCTGATTCTGGGTTTGTGCATCTCTCGCAGCCCGGGACCTTTCTCACAGGCAAATACACAACAAAAGAGTATTGAAGTCACGTATGATCCTTCACCCTGTGCTATTACAATTCTGCTAACAAGGCAATACGTTCCAAAGGCACCGTTTCCCCAATTAAACCCCAGGAGGAGGAGGAGAGAAATAAAGCAAGAGTGAGAGATATCATCTGGAGTGTTGAAGTACAGTGTCCCATTCAACTTGTAACCTCCCCTAGAAATAAGTCACTAGACGAGTCACCTTTCTCTTTGGTCGATGAGAATGGTAAATACGGCACGCTCTTCTCCAAGTCCTATAGCTATTCAATAAATGGTATCCGGACACCACAAGCGTCCGGCCCACCGTTATTGGATGAGGACTGGTCCGAGAGATTACTACATTAACGAAAGTTAAATAGTGGATCGGAAACGGATCTGTAATTCCAGAAAGGAATTCCCGAGGATATGTGTCCTCCTCTCAGCGTTCACTAACATTTTTCTTTCTGGTGGGGAAAAAAAAAGCATCCGTGTGCTGCAGTCACCCCCGCTAGCCCCTTTGCACCGACACTGAAAAACAAGGAGGACCCGAGATTGCCGTCCTGTTGTGCCTCTATTCTTTGCAGTCTCTTTTCATCCATGTGGTGTAGCGCCCTTTCCGGCTAGTTCTTAAGTGATGCTGGAATGGAGGCTAAAGATGAAGCTCTAATGGCTTTCACACAGATTGCTAAAGGCCAAGGAGGAATGTGGCGGTGGAAAAAAAAAACACACGTTTGCACCCGTACGATGGACCGCCCCTCCCTCCCTCCATCCCTCGCGATCGACGCACGGGTCAAGTGCAAGAGAATACGGAGCATGCTAAGCAGCAGGGGAGAAGGTCAAGCTCAGGGATTTTCATACAGTGCAATGACAGGCAGCTTGTAGGTACACCACTAAATCAAGGCTCTCGTTCCAAGTCGGCCGGTCTAAGCTGGCCAAAGACGACAAGGACAAGGAGCCGATGTGCTGAGTGACGGACGGGCCGCTCCGCACTTTATGATTATATGGAGAACACTCAGTTGATTAATGCACCCGCCACGAGCTAGGACAACTCCTCAAACTTGACAAAATATGCTGGGAACCCCCCCCCCCACACTTCATCTGACCTTCCCACCTTCACCACCGTCTCCTACCACACGTACAGTACAACTTATTAAGACAATTTGAACAAATGTAAACGCACATTAAAGATACTGATGATATTTTCGCAGCCCAGACCTTCCGTTAAAGGTACAACAAGTGATGTGATACGATTCATTTGCGACGCAGTGAGACTAGATTCGACACAAGGCGAATGCAATGCAATGGAAAACCAAGTTTAACACGTTACAGGTTTCCTTTATATTCTTTGGATCAATAAAGAAAAAAGAAAGACAGAAAACCAAACGCTTTTTTTTCTGTTTGCTAGCCATAAATGACCAAAAAACTTTTAAAAAATAAATATGTAACATTTGTTAACTTTTATGATGACGCAGCAAATGCGACTCTGCAATTCTGACCATCCCTTAGATATATATCTGACTGTACATATCTGATATAACATGAGTCCTGCAAGACTCCTCAAAAGTCATCAAAAGACTCCTGTAGTACACCTAGGATTCCACAACCATGACACAACCAGACACAACCATGACTCGACCAAAACTTGCCTAAAGACTCCTCAAAGACTCCACGAGACTCCTTCTATGCTAAATTTTCTTCATGTGAAAGGTGATCACTACTTTCTAGAACAAAAAAACAAACAAAAACAAAAACAAAACAACCATACATTCTGCTGGTTTGAACACCATTGAAGAATGTTTACCTGAATGTTTACCTATTTATATCTACTTTCATATGGACAATTCATTTTTGTCAATTCATGTGTAATGGTCGGCGTTATTGTATATTGTCCTTGTCTGGTTTTGCAGTTTTCTTGCTCTCATTGTTTTCGCCGCATGATCACTTGCTCATGCTTTTTTTTGTCACGTTATTTTCTATTTATTGAGAGTTTAGATTTGTGTAGTTCTGTGTTGCTTTTGTTAATTTATGTTGTCTTATGTAGCACCTTCCTTCTTGGGGAAACATTGTTCTGTTTAACTGTGTACTGCACTACATATTGTTGGAATTACAGTAAAGCGTTGAGATGACATCGTGCTGAGGTATTTGATTCTATATTAACTGGTGCTGAATAGTAAGCCGATGTGAAAAAACTCAACACAAAGTGCATACACGGCCATGTTGACGAGTCAGATTTATACAGATTTATACTCGTACCTCACGCTCTACATGTTGATTATGCACAGAAAACCTTTTATAGTGTCCCAAAAGCCTTGTGGGCAGAAACGCATCACTAGCCATGTTGAACGTTCAGGCAGATGGGCAAAGGCAGCGAAAGGCCACATCAGATTTGACTCCTATCAATAATGAACAGGAGGCATTCACAAGGAAACTGGACAGAAAAAGCCTAAAATCTTCACTTGTCTAGTTTCTGTAAGGTGAATACAGATCGGTCACATATTTGAGGCCAACTGTGGGTGTGTGTGTGTTTGTGTGAAGGTGCACCTACCGGACGTTAATGCTGTGAGCATCTAGGGCGGTAAGGACAGGTGGCTCCATGTGCGATGGTGGGAGCTGCGCAGTGAAAAGTGTGACCTCAGAGCTGTTAGCACAGCCTGCTTCCGTGCAGGCGCTCAGCAGAAGTGTGTGCGGAGTGTACACATCCAGACCTGTACACAAAAACAGAAACCAAATGACGCAAATAAATCAAACAACATTTTCAGAATTGTGAATGGAAGGTCGAGGATTCAATTCACAGCCGGACCAGAGTTGGGATTTGAACCATGGGGGGGGGGGGGGGGGGTCTGTGATATTCTCATAGACCATATCAGTATATCACAATTGTTGTTTTAATGATATGACAAACCTGCAGAAAGCATTAAAATGCATTCGCTCATTCTTGATCGAGATATGGAAGAAGAAAAGGTTAAATAATATCACATGAAAAGTTTTTCCCCTCTAAAGACATGTGTGATTCCAAATATGACATTGACAAGCAATTTTATATAACAGTTCGATAAACAAGAAATTAACAAGAGACTTGAAACACAGTGGCTATATCTGAGAAATAGTGAGTGAGGGAGTCGTTCCGATTGAATCGAATCATTAAATGATCATTTAAATCATTCAATGACTCACTTAACATAGAACTCCTGGCAGTTTCAATTTCCCTTTTTTTTTCTTTAATAATCCTAAATATATTTTGGATCAAATATATAATAAAGTAAAATTATTGGCTCATAATGTTATGTTATTTATTCATATGTTTATTTTTTTGTTTGCATATTTATTTACTTATTATTGACTGATTTCTTTACATTGTTAATTTATTCCTTCATTTATAAAAAAAAAACATTAGTAAAGGCAGCTTCCACGATGCCACATTAAAATTGCCATATTAATATAATATAATATAATATAATAATAATAATATAGTAATAAGTGGCACAGTGGCTTAGTGGTTAGCACGTTCGCCTCAGACCGCCAGGGTCCGGGTTCGATTCCCGTCTCGGCCATGTGTGTGTGGAGTTTGCATGTTCTCCCCGTGCCTCAGGGGGTTTTTCCCCGGGTTCTCCGGTTTCGTCCCGGTCCAAAAACATGCACGGTAGGTTGATTGGCAAATTGGAAAATTGTCCCTAGTGTATGAATGTGTGTGTGAATGTGTGTGTGTGTGTCCTGCGATGGGTTGGCATTCCATCCAGGGTGTATCCTGCCTTAATCCCCATAAATTCATGAGATAGGCACAGGTTCCCCATACCACTCCTGAGATACCACTCCTGGGCCCTTGAGCAAGGCCCTTACCCCTCAGCTGTATAACTTAGATAACTAGGCGGTTGAGGATAAACAGTGTTTGATTTTTTTTTACAATAAAAGTAAATTTAACACATCGGGTACTTTGTATTAGAAGTCTCTATCTGCATCCTAAACTGAGTCATTGTGACCTAGCCATCTCCCAGCGCTGCCCACACACACACACACACACACACACACGGCTGAGCTCATTTGTTAAGCATGTGCACCGGGAGGCTGAAGTTCTCAAACACAGACTGTGCTTACTGGACAGGAAGGAGGTTCTCTCCTTGAATCACTTGAAAGCAGTTTTACTGTCACTGAAGCAGGCAGGGGGAGAAAAAAAAAAGCATGAGGGAATTCGAAATCTCAGCGGGAGCAGGAGCGGAAGCTGAGCTAAGATATCCTGAAAGAAATTGGAATCTCCGGGTACTGAGCAGACCGCGCGCGCGTTAGCGAGCACCGGGCAGAAAGCGCTACGACGCGGTGCTCTGTAGCTTCTTATCGTATTACACCTCCACCTTCACCATGACCCGCAATGAATGAAACGCCTCATAGAAAAGATTGGATACGGAGCTACAACCACGTTCCTTATAGAAGAGATGCAAAAAAAACAACAAAAAACGCAACTGGTCATAAAGAGTATCCTACATGCTTCGCTTTCGAGCTGCCCGTTGTAACACAAATTGATCAGCTGCGTCTTTATCTATACAAGGGATTTTGCGGCGAGATGATGCCTGGGATTGCTCCGGGACAAAAACGAATCACATTCCGGAGCTTTAGCTAACAGCGTTAGCTAACTAACTTTAGAGATGCGACGGATCGGATCTGTATCAAGACAAATCAAGACAACAAATCAAGACAAAGCATGGATCGGCCTTGTCACGATCTACATGAAATGATATCCTCGTGCACAGAGAGCTATAATTTTCAATCCGACTCAGGAACGAAGAGCTTTATTCCCAGTGATTTGCTGCAGGAAACCCATCGGTCATTATGTTTTAATGCCAAACACATTATATCACACTTGGAAATATTCAGAACGATGAAAGGAAAAGGTTTGGGATTGTTTGAATCGGACCCAATGCAGTTCCGCATAGTTTTGAATTCATTGCTATGTGTGTGTATTTATGTGCGTATTGGTGTGCGAGTGTGTTAAAGACGGCGGGCGGAGCCGTAGGGAATAATAGACCTGACATTTCCAATGATTCATCTCAGAGTGAATATACCTGTCCTGGGTGTAAATTGCTCTTTTGGGGCTTCCCCAATCTTACAGTCATGGCTCTCACCCTGGGGTCAAACTCGACGGGCCGAGCGGAAGCTTTTTAATAAAACATGCACGATGTTCGCACATTATTGCCGGCAGCAGAGGTTGCGGGAGGCTGCGGGGGCGCCTGACCAGCACGCCTACACTGGGAGAATGAAATAAAACAGGATAAGAAAAACAATTGCCGCCTGGTGGCCCTTGTCTCGTCCACTGAAACGACATATAGTAATAGTGCGGGGCCTCTTCAAAGCGAACGGAGACTTGCCTTGTCACAGGGTGGGATTAAATAAAAGGCAACACTGACAGCCGTTTCCACTATCCGGTTACACGTTGCCAGGGGGCTCGGAGAAACAGGGCAGAGTCTCGACTTGCTGCACTAATTTAATAAGTCAATTAATTATTAAATAAATCAATAAATAAATCGACCACCGACTTCAGAACTTGATGAATCTCACACAGGAAATGTACAAAAAGTGCTAAGTGTGTGTGTGTGTGTGTGTGTGTGTGTCCTGTGATGGGTTGGCATTCCATCCAGGGTGTATCCTGCTTTAATGCTTTAGACGCCTGAGATAGACACAGACTCCCCGTGACCCGAGGGAAGATCGGATAAAGCGGTAGAAGATGAATGAATGAATGAATGAATGTTGTTTTGTCATGGTCATCACGTAGAAGTTCTTTTCTCGTTATCACAACTGAATTTTCTTGTGCTCTCGACATCTCGACGATGTTTTTGGACGGATCTCACAATAGCAAATGTTTCCATGTTAATTTACACCACCATTTTCTCGACGTAACGAAAGTTCTCGTAATCACGATTTGTGATCGACAGAACGATATAACAGTTCCAACATGGGGACGTTTTTTTTTTTTTTTTTTTACCATAATTGATTTTCCGCGATCTCAACATTTGATCATTATCACAATTATTGCATTCTCTAAATCGGTACAGAATTTTTGTGTGTATTTGACATACGTCCATGTTGTAGTGGCAGCAGCATCATGTATGATTACATTCGCGAGGATATTAAGTTATGATAATGAGAAAAATAGAAGTAAAATATTACAATTCCGTCAAAATGTGTATAATTAAATAAACACACGTAAAAAGAATGAAAGATTTTTTTTGTAATCAAAAAAAAAAAAAGTGCTCATCTGCAAAGAACATTCAATTAAAAAAGGCTGCTTGAAGTGGAAGCGTGCTTGGCCTGCTTGTTATTATGCTTAAACAGCACTCAACGCAGCTTCCCTTGGGTCGAGAAAAGCAGCTCGTTTTTTCAAATGCTAATCCAGCTCTACTTCACGTGTTCCTTCTGGATTCAAGGTCCTCTGAGTATGAGGGAAAATCTACGGTGTTAGGGTTAGTGTATTTACAATGCATTTCCAACGTCATGACGGGAGATAAAACCGACATGTGATACTTTATTAAACCCTACACAACAACACACACACACACACACACACACACACACACACACACACACACACACAGTACCTTACCAGTGATGTTGAAGGTGGTGTCGTTGCCGTGGTACACGGCCGCACGGTTATGGTAGAGTGTGTAGTGTGTGATGATGCCATTGGGTTTTTGAGGCTGATCCCAGAACACAGAGAGAGAATGCAGGTGTGGAAAAGCTTGAGGAGGAAGAAATTCACCAGGAGCTGTTGAAGGATAAGGTTAAGTTGTGAGGTCATAAATTGCATTGAAATTGTTATGAAGGTTATGAATTGCTACATTGAAAATTGCTACATTAAATATATATATTATATATAAAATATACTATGTGAATGATCTGCTCCTTCACTCTGCGTTGCATTGCATTCCCAAATCCGTACTACAGAAGCGCATTTTTCTTTTGTGAATGCAATGCGCTTCCGTATGTAACCTTAACGTTTCACCAGCTGATATGGAAAACAGCTGGAACAGAATTCTTAAAGGAGCCATACTTAATAATAATAGCCAAAATATTTAAAATATTACCATATTTTGCAATTAAAACAACCACTAAAAAAGTAACAATTAAATTAACAAGATATTTATATTAAAAGAATAATTTTAATAAAAAAGTTAAATAAATATTAAATAATCCAGAATCTTATTAAAGGGAGAGATTCTGAGTGAAATTTATATAATTATAACATATTGTTACAGTTAATCAAAACATTAACATTAGAAACATTAAAATGTGCGATTAAAAATTTACAATTAATCACACACACACACACACACACACACACACACACACACACACACACACACACACACACACACACATATATGTATATATGTATGTATGTATATTAATATATACAAACAGGAACATGTCTTGTATAATGAAATATTCATGAGCTGAAATGAATTTCCCCATAAGAAATAAGAAATAATGTAAAGACGAATCATGCGAAAATAAAAATACAACAAATATACACTGATATTATTTACGTTTTAATGGCACCCGTCATACAATGACCCTAATGCCTTTGAATAAAGCAGTCGAGTCAAACAGTCATTAATGAAAGACCTAAAAAAAAAATGTGCGCAAGTTTTTTTTTTGTTACTTTGCCAAGGGAACGCTTCATGGGACAGAACTATGTGTATTTGAGAGAAACGGGTCTCGGACAGAGAAAATAATTGGCACTGACAATTAATCTGTCTTTATTCCTGCTGCTTTGTGTGGAGAAGAGAAAGAAAGATAGAGAGCGAATCTTCGTGAGTTGACGTGACACTTTCTTTTGGGATTCTATAAAAAAAAAAAAAGAAGTGCATGTCTTGGCCTGGGATTTAGACGGGTACGTGTGGTAATAAAGACTGAGGCTGGAACAGTTGAAAGAGAGAGAGAGAGAGAGAGAGAGAGAGAGAGAGAGACGGACCGGACCGCGAAAGCGTGGAAATGGACGCTTTCGGCACGTTTTATACTCCTGCCAGTAGAATCAATTCTTTTTTTGGGCGAGAAAAACAGAAGAAAGCTTGTATTAATCTCGGAGACGCCTCGCGTCACTGACAGGACTCTCGCACGGACCAAGTAATGGCAATTAAAAAGGCCATTCGTCTGCATTACGGCTATTAAAGATGCACGTCGCGTAAAGCGCGCTAAGGAGTCCAAGTCGTTCACTCATCTGTTACCATGAAACATTCACTGACTACAAAACCAGAGAGGGACGGAGGGATAAAAAGAAATTACGGCCTGTCTGCTCACACGTCGTCATCGGATTCGCTTGTATCGTGCAATTCAATTTTCTTTTTATTCGTTCATCAAAGAAAGTCAGGAGTTTACCCTCTTGTTTTGTGGTGAAGCTGATAGCGCTCGGGCTTTCCCCACAACCGGCCTGAGTGCACGCCGTCAGAGTGATATTGTAGCTTCGAAAAGGAGCCAGGCCACTCAAAGTTCCTGAAAAAGGAGGGCAAAAAGATTGAAAGAGCATCAAATGTCATTCTCTTCCTTCTATCTATCTATCTATCTATCTATCTATCTATCTATCTATATATATACATATATATATATATATATATATATATATATATATATATATATATATATATATATATATATATATATATATATATATATATATATATAGGAGGGGGGTAGCTCAGTGGTCTAAGGCGCTGGGCTGCTGATCGGAAGATCCGGGTTTGAGCCCCGGTATGGCCAAGCTGCCGCTCTTGGGTCCTTGAGCAAGACCCTTAACCCTTTGTGCTCCAGGGGCGCCGTATCATGGCTGAACCCTGCGCTCTGACCCCAGCTACCAACATCAAGCTGGGATATGCGAAAAAGAAAAGAATTTCACTGTGCTGTAATGTATATGTGACCAATAAAGGATATTTTTATATATATATATATATATATATATATATACACACACACACGCACACACACACACACACACACAACACACACACACACACATATATATAAAATGCAGACCCTCCACCTGAAGACTTAATGCAATACTTGTTCAAACACGGCATAATTTAACCATCACTTCTGTTAATAGCCCCAGATTTAAAACGACTTTATTAATCATCAGACGCAGGAGGAAAGTGATGCCAGGCTTTTTTCCCCATCGTCGTATAAGAGACACTAATGACGGGGATTTAATGGACGACGCGAGACATGGCATTTGAAAGCGGCCCTGCAGCTCCTCCACTCCGGAATGCTCTTTAGTTCTATTATGATGTAAAGGCACGAGGCTGATATTCAGCATACATTATAAAACACAAACAAACAAGCAACAAAAAACAATAAACATGCCCTTAGCAGGTACCTATTACAAATATACCCAACCTGCTGTCTTATTTACAGTTACTAACATTTACACATCCATCCATTTTTCTATCTATCCATCCACCTACTCATCTACTGTGTCTCTCATCCACCATCCATCTTACAACTGACCTTCTGACCCTCACCCCCTGACTGTTCCTAACCATCCACCATACCCTCCATACATCCACTCACCTGCTGACTGTTCCTAACCATCCACCAAACCCTCCATACATCCACTCACCTGCTGACTGTTCCTAACCATCCACCAAACCCTCCATCCATCCCCTCTGTTCACCTCCACCAAACCCTCCATCCATCCCCTCACCTGCTGACTGTTCCTAACCATCCACCGAAACCCTCCATCCATCCACTCACCTGCTGACTGTTCCTAACCATCCACCAAACCCTCCATACATCCACTCACCTGCTGACTGTTCCTAACCATCCACTGAACCCTCCATACATCCACTCACCTGCTGACTGTTCCTTACTATCCACCAAACCCTCCATCCATCCTATTACCTGCTGACTGTTCCTAACCATCCACCAAACCCTCCATACATCCACTCACCTGCTGACTGTTCCTAACCATCCACCAAACCCTCCATACATCCACTCACCTGCTGACTGTTCATTACTATCCACCAAACCCTCCATCCATCCCCTCACCTGCTGACTGTTCCTAACCATCCACTGAACCCTCCATACATCCACTCACCTGCTGACTGTTCCTTACTATCCACCAAACCCTCCATCCATCCCCTCACCTGCTGACTGTTCCTAACCATCCACCAAACCATCCATACATCCACTCACCTGCTGACTGTTCCTATAACCATCCACCATACTATCCCTCTGACTGTTCAAACCCCAAACCCTCCATCCATCCCCTCACCTGCTGACTGTTCCTAACCATCCACTGAAACCCTCCATACATCCACCTCACCTGCTGACTGTTCCTAACCATCCACTAAACCCTCCATACATCCACTCACCTGCTGACTGTTCCTTACTATCCACCAAACCCTCCATCCATCCCCTCACCTGCTGACTGTTCCTAACCATCCACCAAACCATCCATACATCCACTCACCTGCTGACTGTTCCTAACCATCCACCAAACTCATCCATACATCCACTCACCTGCTGACTGTTCCTTAACTATCCACCAAACCCTCCATCCATCCCCTCACCTGCTTGACTGTTCCTAACCATCCACTGAACCCTCCATACATCCACTCACCTGCTGACTGTTCCTTACTATCCACCAAACCCTCCATCCATCCTATTACCTGCTGACTGTTCCTAACCATCCACCAAACCCTCCATACATCCACTCACCTGCTGACTGTTCATCCACCAAACCCCGCCATACTATCCACCAAACCCCAAACCCTCCATCCATCCCCTCACCTGCTGACTGTTCCTAACCATCCACCAAACCCTCCATACATCCACTCACCTGCTGACTGTTCATTACTATCCACCAAACCCTCCATCCATCCCCTCACCTGCTGACTGTTCCTAACCATCCACCAAACCCTCCATACATCCACTCACCTGCTGACTGTTCCTAACCATCCACCAAACCCTCCATCCATCCCCTCACCTGCTGACTGTTCCTAACCATCCACCAAACCATCCATACATCCACTCACCTGCTGACTGTTCCTTACTATCCACCAAACCCTCCATCCATCCCCTCACCTGCTGACTGTTCCTAACCATCCACCAAACCCTCCATACATCCACTCACCTGCTGACTGTTCCTTACTATCCACCAAACCCTCCATCCATCCCCTCACCTGCTGACTGTTCCTAACCATCCACCGAAACCATCCATACATCCACTCACCTGCTGACTGTTCCTAACCATCCACCGAACCCTCCATCCATCCACTCACCTGCTGACTGTTCCTAACCATCCACTAAACCCTCCATCCATCCCCTCACCTGCTGACTGTTCCTAACCATCCACCAAACCCTCCATATCCCCTCATCTGCTGACTGTTCCTAACCATCCACCAAACCCTCCTGTTTTTGTCCATTAAACGGTTACTATAACCCCCTGCATTTCCTAGTCTCCAGCATACTACCCTCATATAAATCATACATAACTAACAGGACCTGATCATAAATTACTACAAAGGGCTTTAAATGAATTTTCTCTTAAAACGGGCATGAATTTATTTTAATTCATCATTCAAAATAATGGGTTTTAATGGTGCATGTGTGTGTGTTTGGATGGATGAGAAAGCGAATGCCTTCTTGGCCAGCTTCCATGCTAATCTGCACTGGTGCCAGGCTGCTATCGGAGTTAGAACGTAAACACTATGACACAGTTGTAATTGGTCAGGTGTCTCTGGGCATTTTTTTTTTCCTTTTTTCCCCCAGCCTGATGTCTTTTAATTTAATTAAGAGGGTCGACCCATGTCGCTCTCATTACCTACTCGTTTCCTTTCCTGAGGTTTGCTTTTTTCTTTCTTTCTTTCTTTCTTTCTTTCTTTTTTTTTTTTTTTTTTTTTTTAATCTGCCTCCGTAATTCTGCGTTCATGTCGTGGCGATCATAAATTAGCTAGGCAGAGTTTGAACCGTGCCAAAGAGAGAACGAGAGGGGGAAAAAAGTCTTCCCATTTTGCCCGGAGACAGAGCTGAGATTGGTCGTCTATAAGTGGCAACTCGGTCTGCTGATTACGCATTCCGCTGACGTGACGAAGCATTTTTTTTTTTTTTTTTTTTTTTTTACACAAAGTGAATAAGCGATAGCCCCACCTCTGTCACACCGAGAGCTTCACTAATCATTGCCTTCTGTCCAGAGAAAACACAATGGTCACTTTGGAGGAAGGAAATGTGATAATGACCTTCAAACGTGTCCAGAGCATAAGATACTATTAACCTGTATCCAGGAACAATATTACTGCCATGGTTGTCTTTATTTGGGGGCTGAAAAAAAAGGCTCTGGAGATCAGTTTCCGAGCCGGAGAGCTGTGTTCAGTGCAGGTGTATGAAGTGAGTGTGTGTGTCTGTGTGTGTGTGTGGTGGAGGACGAGCTGAACTCTGAACGCCTGCTGTACTCGAAATGACGGTATTTAATTGACAAACTCGACCACAAATTTTTTATTACAAAGAAGCCTGTAACTTAATTGCAGGAACGGAATCGATGCAATCAAAATGTTTACGCATGGCAGTAAAACCCGGCCGAGCGAATCAATCCAAAGAAACAAACAAATAAAATAAACAAATAAAAAAATAAATACCACATGCATGTTGTGGAGCAATTCCAATAAATGAAATATACAACATAAGTCAATTATTGTCTATTTTGGTATACTTATTCTTTATATCAGTATTCCAGCGGGTCAACTGTTTACGTGAATTAAGTCCTCTTGAAAAAGTCCTTTTTGAAGCTTGTCATAGTGAGAATGTGATGTGCCTAACTATAAAAGTAGCTCTGTGGCTCCGATTTATGAAAGTCCAAACCCCAATATCACCAAGTTGCCACTCTTGGACCGTTGAGCAAGGTCCTTAACCCTTTGTCCTCCAGTATTCTTACATCTATGGGATATGTTAAAGTTCCTTTAGACCCCCACATTTTTGTTCTTGATCAATCAATCAAGCAACCCAAAAAAAATCCAAAGACCATGAGTCCAAACTATTCCATGTGCATCTAGAATTCTTGGGTTTGCACAGAGAGCGCATCAATCAGACTGGTCTATTTAGAGAGATGTATTTAGCTCAATTTATTTACCAGAATTGGGTCACTTATAAAGGAAAACTTAAGTCGTAAATGTGGCTCAAGTTTCAAGGATAACATCAAAATAATGTGAAATACAAAGGAGGCAGTGAAATTATGCTATATAACTTTTCTGGAAAATATGATATAGCATTGAGAAAGCTACACTAAGTGTTTTTAATGTATCTTTGTATTGATACCAATAATGTAATATTGTCATGCTGCTTTTTTTCATTAAAATCTGACCAAATTGTGGCTGGGTTGGTCCCATTGCTGTGAAGCTTCCCAGCCTTTTAACCTCAAAATGATAGTATTAAAGCTTACAAGGTAAATAGTAGATAGTTAAACGGTACTCTAACATCAGATTACTGTACACGTTCCAATAAAAGACCAATAAAGTTAGGTAATATGAAGATACAGTTTACAGACCTTCCTAAAGTACCATTTTCATTGCTTGATATTTTGCTTACCTGTGCATAGATCCTTGTAAATATTTATTGTGAAATATCTTTTTAAAAAAAAGCTAATCAACAACGTTTTCTGATTCAAAATACATAAGAATTAGCACATTTTATCTCAGAGGTCGATCGCTCCGGGATAAAATTTGTAGACCAGTGTCTATTATATCTATTACATATCCAAGTTGTAATGCGAGTGATGTCTGGGGAAATGGGCCAAAAACCAGCACCGTGGGCAAACCACTGGAAAAAGCTTGTGAAATGCAATACAACATCTCAATCGGTCTCTTAGATATTATCTTTGTTGAAATATATAATAATCCTCAGTGAATAACGGACTTTAAATTGTTCGTAAATGGCCTTATAACCCCATTTCCAGAAATCAAGTATTGACTACACATGGGCTCGACTGCACGTCCTCTTTAAACCTACACTTAGTCACTGTGTCATTTCTACCACTCAACGCTGAGGATTTTAGTTGTACATTACCGAAATGCAATATTCAAAAAACAAGTCAGGAGAAAATCCGACACATGACATCCACAAACCCTTCCTGAAACGGGGCAGTTATTCATTTTCTGCATGTTCGATTCAGCCGTCGGAAGAGCACAGATGGTGTTTTCATAATATGGGCAAGTAAATCATGCAAATTGTCTGTAATGGTCCATCAAGCATGTTGCCACCGTATATGATCACGTGAAATTTATTACGCAGATGAAATCACCTTAGTGTGTTCACCAAAGCCTGTTTTTTTTTTTGGTCTCGTGATAGTGGATTAATGAGCTTTTAGTACCATTTCTGGATTTAAACGTGGACGGACAGAAAAAGAACGCACAATACGTACAGAAAAATATTAGGATCCCGTTCCTTTAAAAAAAAAAAAAACATTATAGGGTAGAAATGTCGAATGTAATAAGCATTTACTGTTGCCTGGCTGGAGGTAGTGGTTATTTAAAAAGACAGGCTGTGCTCGAAATGCCCAATGTGGCTCTTACCCATCAGCCATTGCGCGTTAAAGGTGGCGCTGATTGGGAGGGACGAGGGACCGTCCCGGCTGTATGCCTTCACCACGTAGCGCTCAATTACACCTCTGACCTCAGGCGGCTCCTCCCAGCTCACCTCCGCGCTGGAGCCATTTACACTAGCAACTCTGGAGGGAGGCAGCACACTTTGTGGTGCTGCAAGATGGATCAAAGTGGAAGGAGAGAGAGAGAGAGAGAGAGAGAGAGAGAGAGAGAGAGAGAAAAGAGAGTGGGTGTCAGGCTAAAGAAAAGCAGCACACATATTCTTCACATTTAATAGACACAGTAAATCATATCCGGCCATTAGCATAAATACAATTTATTAGAGTTGTAACTTTTTCAGCACTGATTTAATACAACTGTACATCCACTGTTCATACCGGCTCGTATTTCACACACACTTTTTTCTTTCTATAACAAAAGACCGGCAATGCAATGTTGTAAACATGACAATGTATGCAAAACATGAAACCAGTGCAATAAGGTGTAATATGGGAAAAGTATTCTAATAAATATGCATCAGATGTACAATATAAATATATATATATATGTATTATACTATATTATATATAATATTACTACACTATTATAAATACACTAATATTATATATACACCAGCATTCACCTAGATTCTTGTTCTACTCATTCATCACATTCTCCACCCAGCCCTTTATTTGAAAGGAGGCGCCTTTTTTGTGATGTGCCCTCTTTACCCTGAGCTGCACGATAAGATATCGCTAAGCACCATCTCATCTCCTTTGACTGCTACATATATTGCGCTGATAAGAAGGAAACAGGCTGGCCTGAAAACTATGACACAAATATCTGTACGGTGCTTGGAGTGTGTGTGTGTGTGTGTGTGTATGTGTGTTTAAGACTGTCCTACCTGTCTCTCGACTGCGTCCTCGCTGCCACGCTCCAGCTGTCCACCCTCCCTCTCCAGATGCTATCACTCTGTACAAGTACTCTGTGCACAAAATAAAGTGGCTTTTATTTAATGTGTTAAAAAACCCAGACATTTGGCGTTAATAACACACAAAGAGGTTGGCGCGTAAAAGGAATTGAATAGAGGTGAAAAAGAAAGTATCCCCTCTTTGAATTCTAGAATAATAAACATCATGTGGTTCTTAGCAAGACTTAAAATTGGGTAACCTGAGATAAAGTCACGTATTGCGTTACACGTGAGCAAAGGGCCCTATAATGGGACGCTGTCTGGAATCTCCACATTACTTCACTTTTCTCTCTGTATAGTGTTGTATTCACTTCTCAATGGAGCTACAGTCAGAAGTGTAGTGCACGATCAGTAACAATCAACCTCTTGAGTGATCGTGAATCAATCGGCCGTTTATTACCATGAATATTCTACAGAAATGTTATTAAGAATATAACAGAGCGCTGCATCACAGAGAGGAATCTCATACAGTGAGCGTTAATGGTATTACTAAAGCAAAATGACATACACTAAAATACACTAAATACACAAAATGACATCCTTTTTGTGTTTTTGTGCAAATTCTACAGAGAAATAAACTCAACCGATTGGAACCGCTTTGGCCAAACTTTTCTTACAATGTTCAACTTTTCTCAAAAAGTCTGTGTTATAAATGTCCTTGTTTTTTTATTTATTTAGCTCGATATTATTTTACATGATTCCAGGTTTCTCCAGCAAACGCAAAAGTATCCCAATATATATATCGATATATATATATATATATATATATATATATATAGATATATATATATATATATATATATATACATACCACACACACACACACACACACATATATATATATATATATATATATATATATATATATATATATATATATATATATTATTAAAAAAAACTAGAAAGCAGAGAAGGCCTTGATGCCCCCTGATGGTCAGCCAGCAATTCTCCAAACAGACCAAAACACACTGCCGTCATATTAGTTAAGGGTAAAGAGGGTAAAAAAAAAACAAAAAAAAACAAAAGCGCTTCCTTTCAGAAGGGGGCCTGCTGATAGAGGGTGCCTGGATGTGACCTCAGCCATGACCTCTGCATGCCCTTGGGTCGGGGCTGGAAAGTTTGGCACTTAGGAGAACAAAAGCCAAGCACAAAAGAAGGAATCAAAAGCAAGCCAAAACGAGACATGAGACATGGCAGAAGTCCAAAAGCAAAAGGCTAGGATATCTTCAGGTCAACGAGCTGAAGGTACTGATGGGGATGTGTGTGTGTGTGTGTGTGTGTATACCAGTGAAGGGCTGCAGAGTCAGATCCAGAGCACTGATCTCGCTGCCTGTGTACACCAGGATTGAGTCGTTTCCCCGGCAGTTAACGCTGGTGTCAGCTGACAGGCATCCATCCAGATTGACTCTGACAGCGGCACACGACGCTATGGCCAAGTTTAAGACAGGACCACTTGCAGCCAATCGAACGTCCCTGATGCAGCCGCCGCCGAATCCTGTAGGAGAGGTGAGAGAGAGAGAGAGAGAGAGAGAGAGAGAGAGAGAGAGAGAGATGAGGAAGGGAGATGGATCACATTGTGCACTGGCCTAATTATCTAAAGCAAGGAACACCATCAGGGGCATCAAAATGAGCAAGAGGGAGACGAGAGGGGGATGAAAAACAGGGATGAGTGGACACAGGAAATGAGAGAAAGAAAAGTGCATACATTACATTCCTAGCTATAAACTAATGAGAATTTGGGATTAGATTTAAAGGAAAGTTTAAAAAAAAAAGTCAGAACATTTAGGAAACAATTGAGTCTATTTAAGTGCATAGTAATTTTAGGATGCATTTTTAATATGCATTATCATCATAATTTCATGAAAATGTTTTATATTATAATATAGATTATGACTGGAGGAATAAAAATAAAACATTGGCAGCAGGTAAACACTCAGTATCCCATAATGACAAAGTGAAAACCAGGCAGTTCTCAACTGCCCATCTCAAAGTGAAGCATGGTGGTGGCAGCATTATGCTGTGAGATTTTCCAGCAACACGGCCTGGGCAACTGGTCAGGGTTGAGGGAATGCTGAATGGAGAACAGACATTCCCTTAATGAAAACACGTTCCACAGCATTTAGGACCGCAGTCTGGGCTGAAAGTTTACCTTTCAACACCCTAAGCACTTATTGTCTTATGGGAACCTCTTTGAATGCCCACGAATGGCCAAGCCAGAGCCCTGACTTAAATCTTATAGTGGATGTCACTATTTGCTCTGATAAATGCTGAAAAATTTCCCAAACTAGATGTTGCACTGAGTAACGGATCTGAATACTACTGCACACGTATTCAAAATGTTTAAATTCATTATGGGGTACGGAGTGTAACATAAGCTTTCACATTGTAGTATAAACTACAACATATAACATCTGAATACTTTGTGAATACACTGTAGATATATGTGTGTGTGTCTGACCATGCAGCAGACTGTGCTTGTGCAGCGCTGGGTGCTGAAGTCCGCCTGGGACGCCTCCTATATAAAGCGGCGAGGTGATATTGAGCTTTCCACCTCTCTCGCTCCTGTGATGCTCCAGCGCATGATTCAGAGCAGCCCTGGTTAGCGCTCCGCGTTTCAGCATGGTGACCGAGTTCCAGCCTCCGTCACAGTAGGACAGGCCCACCCAGACGGCAAGCTCCGCCTTCTGATCTCCCCATCGCAACACCCATGATAGGATCCCGCCCTGCAGCTCCGCCTATACACGCATACACAATCATTACAGAGCATTTTGTAGAACAATCTAAACAATCTAGACTTTTTACCCTGACAACAATCTCACCAAAATATAATCCTCGCCACTGGTGTCATACGCGAAAAGCAGGAGGGAATTCAGCTGATCGGTTTTAAACTGGAAGGAAATTTCAAATTCATCTCCTCCTGTGAACTGCTCCGGGTCCAGTTTGAGAAATCCTGAAAAAAAATGACATGCCTATTATCTAATACTCTAAGCCATCTCTCTGTTGAGTCTACAAGATCTGGAGTTGTTTCATGAGAAATGGCAGTTACCATGTCCGAGGAAGTACGCCCCATGTTCAGAATGTGCAGGACATCCCTCCCATCCCCCATATGTCTCGTCTTCCTCCAGTGCCGACTCCCAGTCTAACGGCTCCCAAGTGGCCTCGGGACTGCTGCTCTTCAGGATAAGAACATCCCTAATGCATCCGGCGAAACCCTTACGTACCAGACCTACACAAGTACACAAACACGCAAATTTATTCAGGACAAAGCAAACACGAGGCTCCGAAATGCATTCCTGACAGAAAATTTTACGATACCGGTGTCTTGCCGATGAAGAGTGAAATTCTCTGGAAGGCCTCCAAAAAAAATCCCTGTATTTTGCCCAATGATGGTGCTGCCACTGGTTGCTGCTCCTGAACCTGGAGTGAAAGCATGAAGGAAACCAAACCAAGACCACTGCATCTTACTGCATTGGATCAAATGGAAATCGGTGTATATAGCATCGGTAGCTGCTTCATACGTATCTTTATTGGTGGCTATGCAACTATATAAACTGTTACACATTTATGTAACAATCTTTAATATGTGTGTAGGTTTGAAAAAAAGTGTATACTGAATATTTATTGCTTAGAGCAGTGAAGAAAAGTGTAGATTTTTGAATAATCCTGCTAATAACTCCAGACTGAAAGAAGAGGCTATCTGGGCACTAAATGCCAAATGTTCAATGTCTTCTAGCCTACAGCAGATAATGTCATAACCTTAATGAAGTCACAGTCACACAGCAAATGAGCAACACACACACGCACACACACACACACACACACACACACACACACACACACACACACACACACACACACACACACACACACACACACACACATGGGTGCTCAATGAGATGAGTCTAGAGAAGTGCTTTGCCAGTTATAATTAAAATTCAAGTTCTGGAGAGGAGCAGCGTCTGTACTCTAATTATTCTAATCGCATAATGAATAGCAAAGATTAACTCTGATAGTCTCTTTGGCTTCCATGAGTACGAATGTAAAGGGAGGGGACATAAATATAGGGTACGTGTGTGTGTGTGTATGTGTGTAGGTGTCATTACCATAGTACTGATCATCTACAATGATGGATCCCCGGCCTTGCTTCCTAGTAGCGATCAGCCGGTGCCACTGGTTGTCATTATACTTTCGCCCTCCATCATCTTGGGGACTGATGGCCACCACTGAGGCCTAACATAGAAAACAAAGGGTGAAGAAAACATCAGGACTGCTGTTTTACATCCATGGTATGTGGTAGATGCCCTTCTCCTTATTGTAAGCTAAACAATCATTTTATAATAAATACTTTCCCTATAAAAATGTGACATTTTCATTTATTATTGTGCGATTTTATTGTTTACATATATAGCCTAAGGGGCATGGTGCATTAATGGTTACCATGTTTGCCTCGCACCTCAAGGGTCAGGGATTTGATACCTGCCCCCGCCATGTGTGTCTGGAGTGTGTCTGTTCTCTCTGTGCCTCAGGGTTTTTTTCCGGGTTCTCTGTGTTCCCCCCCGGTCCAAAAACATGTACGGTAGTTTGATTGGCACCTTGGAAAATTGTCCCTAGTGTGTGAATGTAGGTGTGCGTGTGCGCCTGGCAAAGGGTGGGTCCTAGATGCCCAAGGATGCCTGAGATAGACACAGATTTCCCACGACCCGAGGGAAGATTGGATAAAATGAATAAATATATAGCCTATTGTCATAGAGCATAGGGCGATAGGTGAAATTCTATGTAAAACTAGGCCAAACAGCCACCGAGACGTTTGAAGTGAGTCAACAAGTTTACTGCCATGATTCAGAGTCGTTCAAGGTGTTTTGAGTGGCACGCGAGCTTCAAGAGCAGAAGAATATCACCGTAGACGATAAAAAGTTCAGGAAGACCTTCAATAAGGCAACTTGTGCATGATGATCATCGGAGAATAATCCACAAAATTGCTGCCACTGTCACGGGACTTCTCATACGCAAATCATCCTGAAGTGCGATTTGAACCTGTGCTGTGTGGCTGCCAAGTTCATCCTCAGGCTGCCAACCCAGGAGAAGGAGGAGTAGTAGGTGGAAACCTGACTAGAACTCCATCAGGGTGTCACAGATCAGCCGTCCTTCATTCTAAGATCAATGCATTTACATTTACAGCATTTGGCAGATTTACAACTGAGCAATTGAGGGTTAAGGGCCTTGCTCAAGGGCCCACTAGTGGTAGCTTGGTGGTGGTGCAGTTTGAACCTATGATCTTGTGGTCCAGAGTCCAACACCTTATTGTAGGGCGGGCTACCACCTCCCTACAATAAAATATCGGTGAGGAAACTAGGGTGTGGGTACAACCAGTACAACGCCTTGACCTCCAATTTACCACTCCCCCTCTAAGACCACCACGCAAACAACTCTGCACTTGGGAACATGACTTTGGCTCAAACCCACTGCAGCATTACCCATGTCGAGCTCTGAATGATCTTTGCAATTTGCATTGTTTTTTTGTTTTCTTTTCTGGATAGCCCGAGCCCTGTCATTATGATGGCAGAAAGTGTACACAAGTTAGTGTCCTCGAACAGCTCACCCTTTATCTATCAGGAGTGAAAGTAGGATTGTTTCATTAAAATTATATTACACCATCCCTCGTGTCTACTTTGAAAAGCCGAGGGTCCCGGGAACTTTATTGCCCTGGCTGTAACACTTTCACTTTCAGCCCCCTTGTTGCTGGGAGGAACCTGCTGCCAAATTCCATTTTCGTGAGTTGCTTTTTTTTCCTCTCCCTTCTTCTTCTCCTTCCCTGCAATAGGCTCGGAACCAAATTCTGCCTGGAGATTGGAAGCCCTGCGCACGCTGTAAATTAGAAGCTCTGGCACTGGCGATGTTAAGATGGGGGTTATTGTCCTGCTAAAATATGACATCACTCCGGCTTTCACATTTTAAACAGCCTGCTGGAGTGTTCTGCGGCGAGCGAAACGCAAGACACGAAGTATCACATCTCCTCCTAGTGACGGAGATTTAATGACAGAATCGATATATGTATGGGTGCCAGGGCCTGCGATATGTTTACTGCAGGAAGGAGGTGGCCTTAAGTATCAGCCAGAGGAGACACAACATGCCGTGCTGAATACCGTGCTTTTTCTCAATTTAAGACTTCGATTGCAAGCCTTGACTATTAGAGCTCACCCTGCAAAATCCCCCCCCCCTCCCAAGAAGGTCATGTGATTGTTTCCTTTTACTACCAAGTCACTAGCAATGATGCTGAATAGCTGAAAAGCATGCATAACAGTTTATGTAGAAAACAAAGTAAACATGACTCCCTAGCATACTAAAAACAGGGGTCATTCAGGCTTTCAGATATCCTGCCACACATTTTCTCCCGGGCTAAAATCTTCCAGTGTGTTGCTTTTGGCTGCTCTACAGTCCTGCTATGCACACACGTTTTTCAAAATTGCATTTTTTTTTTACCTGCACTTCCCTTTTTAATGTTCATACAGTATTTAACAACTGAAATTCTAACACATGCTACGTTACTCTCTCTGGTGTATCCCAGAATCAGACTGTATGCTGTTTTCCATGTGTTTAGTCACACAGGGCTCTCTACATGTTCTTTTCTTTAATATGATATTTTTTTTACTGTACATGGATTCGGGTTGCCAAGACCCGATAAATATTATACTGCAGTCCAACAACTGTCCTTTTGATTTCAGAGGACCAAGAGGATCAATTGTGACTAGTGTTGAGTCTCATGGACACTTTCAACACCACCAGAGCCAAAAGCTTCTTTTCTTAGGTAGTCCAAACACAGTTTTCCCTTATCGCCTATGTGGCCTGACCAAACTCAAATCTCCTGACATTGTTTTGCATGGATAGAACCAGTAAAATTTTACAGGGTGAGAAATACATCATATCATATAGATCATTGCACACAGTGCTTTTCTGACCAAATGTGGATCAAATTAAAGTGCGCTGTGCCTCATAGGATAGTCATTGTTAAGGTAACGTGTTTATAACCTCAACCAATAATGAAACAGAAATCTAATGGTAGCCATATTAGAATGGGTTTCCTTTTGAGACTGAATCATCTCAAGATATCTACCACACATAATTACTACAGTAATTATACACTGAAACAGAACTCAACCAGCTTTTTTTTTGCTTGAATATTGAAGGCATTCTGAACTTGCTTTAAGTGTGAACACATTTGTACACTCAAATACTCATTATACAACATTTAACAGTAAAAATGTGCTTAAAGTGGCATTTCAGGAGGTGCAAAAGAAACACTTTGTGCACAAGCATTAAGCAGCAACGTCAGTATTTTGTTATGCTATTTTTTAAAACAATCTCAGTCCAAAAATGATTTCACCCCGGAGTATGCTTCAGCACCTTTCTTTACCCATCGGTCTACACGCATATTAATCCTACTCTGACTCCATATTATTTTTAGCCTGAGAAAACCATGTGCTTCCCCCCACCTGACATTACCTGATTGATATGACGAACCTGAAACATGCTGTTTAAAAATAATAAATGGTGATCGCTATATTCTGCCCGGCAAGCAGGTGCTGAAAGCTCAGACGCCATGAAAATAGCAACGCTCATCTCCCTGCTGACTGAAGAGGAGCTGAATTGAGAAAGCTCTATCTGTAAATGTCATGGTTAGAAAACATTACCTTATCATTGCTCCGAGTTTTTCTATACTGGTGTGTTTTTATGCTCCGGAATAGTACGAACTTTGGACTTCAAGCCACCATATATGTCTGGAAATTGATGGGACTTTTCCTAAGGAACACCTTTACCACCACAGAATTAATGTATATGGATAGACCGATCCATATATATATATATATATAGATTGATAGATAGATAGATAGATAGATAGATAGATAGATAGATTTATTAATATTAGAGGTGTAATTGTACTTGTGTAGGTCCGTCAGGATTCAGTTTGATTTATAAGTTAGGAGGAAAAAGTGTGAAATATAAGATTTATGCAGTTATTTATTATTAATGTTTCTGAACAACAGTTTACAATTCTAAAATCATTTTTTAATAATTTGCCAGCTTGGTTAAATAAGATCTAAAATTAGACTAATTTTATAATAAATAAAATGTATACAAATAAAAAGACTATAATCGGAGGGAATAAGAACTATATATCATGACATTTAAAATATTTATATTTAAGGAAATTAAGGAATAAGGAAACGCTGATTAAGGAAACCCGGCATTGTTTGCAGCTTTTCGCGGAGGACTAAATATTCTTTCATGAGACAGCATTTCATAAACTGCTCATTAATTTCATCATTACAAAGAGTGTGTGGGGAAGCATACCAGTCTCCTGTGTCACGCCCAATTAGCATCCCATGGTGCTAATCCCATTAGAATTGTTGAATTCGTTAATAGGGGAAGTAATGGGCATGCTATCAGGGGACATTAATTGGGCATGACACCACTTTTAGTTATAATTATCAAACTACCCCCAACAAACTGTGTTCATAAATGCAAAAACTTGGGAGATTTCAGTGACGGTGGTTATTAGGGCAGAGAGATCCTCAGACGTCGTGTTGGTCTCTTATCGATGGCTTTTATGATCATATGGGCAAGTCTGAGTAGGCTGGCAATGCATTGTGATATCATTTGCATGCTAATAACAGCATCGTACAGTACATGCGTGTGGGGACTTCAATTAAATGCTGTTTCAGCTTAATTTTTAGGGGATAGAATAGCCTTTATTTGTCACATATATATATATATATATATATATATATATATATATATATATATATATATATATATATATATATATATATATATATATATATATATATATATTACAGCACAGTTAATTTTTTCTTCACATATCCCAGGTGGTTTGGAAGCTGGGGTCAGATACAGCCATGATACAGCGCCCACGGAGGACCTTGCTCAAGTAGCCAAGAGTGGCAGCTATACCAGTCTTATGACTATAATGATAGTGACTAAATGGACAGAAAGTGTAGCGAGATAAACAGATAAAGGAGATCTGAGTGTGCTTCGGGATGTAGGGATGAAGCAAGTCAGAGAGAAGCAGAATCTTGTGCTGTACTTGATTTTTGATATGAAGCTAGTGTAGATGATAAAGAATTGGAGAGATGTGCTTTATGGAGGAGGTTCTAATAAATATACAGACCCAGACTCAAATAGAGCTAGATGTCATCTGTGTAGCAATGAAAATTAATGCCATATTTCATTCAAATACAACCCTTCATTCATTCATTCATCTTCTACTGCTATATCCGAACTTCCCTCGGGTCACGGGGAGCCTGTGCCGATCTCAGGCGTCTATGGGCATTAAGGCAGGATACACCCTGGATGGAATGCCAACCCATCGCAGGGCACACACACACACACATTCATACACTAAGGACAATTTTCCAAGGTGTTAATCAACCTACTGTGCATGTTTTTGAACCATGGGGAAACCGGAGAACCTGAAGGAAAACCCCCTGATGCACGGGGAGAACATGCAAACTCCACCGTGCCCCTACAACCAAAAGGTCTTGAGGAACATGAGCGCTAACAGATAAAGAGTAAAATCTGAATCTTTCACGTTGGACAAATTAAACACACCCAGAGAGATCTGAACCAGCCAAGAGGGATACCAGTAACACCTATAAAGAGTAATCTATCTAACAGTACTTGATGGAAAATTGTGTCAAAGGCCGCAGTTAGATGGAGTAAGATAAGTATAGTTTCTAGAATCAGCTGACATCAGCAGCTCATTGACGACTTTTACCACGGGAAGTCTCTGTACTATGCAACGTTCGGAGTTTCTGAGGCTGTTACGGCAACCTTAAAGATGGAAGAGACCAGAGAATTGCCAGAAGTGTGTGTGACATCAATAAACACCACATAGAGGAGATCTGAACATGTAAGTGGGGATCGGATCGAGATGATGAGTGGAAAACTTACATTCTCCAATAAGGCCCGATATCTCAGCAATAGTCAGACAGAGTCATGCGAAGGCAGATCTCATGCTATATTATTTTGAGGAGTTATTTGTTGATAAATATTGTCAATTTTATTATTAAAGGAGGTCATGAACTTGTTGCATAAATTATTTGTGTGTACGTGAGGCTGTCGGATATTATTTACTGTATTAAACAAAGGTGAAATATTATGATTATATTCACCTATGATCTGATATTGGAAAGTCCAAAGCAAGACACCAAAGAAGCAAATAAGGTCAAGAATATGCTCTTATATATATATATATATATATATATATATATATATATATATATATATATATATATATATATATATAAAAGCCGGAAAAGCAACAAATTATTGTATTGCAAAAACTATCAAGGCATGATATAAATCCAGGAGCGATTTTGGCCAATATGAGAAAGCTAATTGGCTGTTGCACATTAGTCTCATTTATAGTTGTAAATGGATATTTTAAGATATTTTAAGGGTTAAAGTAAGATATTTTAAGGGTTAAAATGTTTTATTTAATACGTCTTCTATTTATTTTCTAAAACAGTAACGTGACCGGTATCTTACCTGAGGGTCAAAGAGGAAATGGGGTCGGCCGTTATGCATTTGCAGAGCCACAAATTCTTCTTGTTCACCGGGTGATAGAGCACACAGGATCAGTCCATCCTGCATCCGTGTACGGAAACTCAGCTGAACGCCTGCGTGGAGATATGACAAACATCTGATGGGGCTCTTATTAGGTGTCTGAACAGAGTATAGAAGAACGTATGCAGAGGAATCCAAAAATCTATAACAGGAATATTGGTTTTTCTTTTTCCCCTCAATGTATGCTGGCATTGATTTTATCAGACATCTGTAATTAATAGTGGTTTTGAATAGTGTATAGTTTAATTAATTTTGGTTTTTCTTTTTTCTCACTGTATGCTCCCATTGATTTATCAGACATTTGTATTTGTATTAAGGAAAAATATTTATTTTGGAGATCTATAATGAGATTAGCCAAAGAGGATTGGGTTTCAGCGTGTTTATTAACAAGGGTTTAGACCAAAAATATATATTTTTGGAATAGAAACAACATGTGCATCAGCAATTTTGATATATATATATATATATATATATATATATATATATATATATATATATATATATGCACAGACAGTCTCTTGTATGATCAGCTCTATTATTATTTGTTTGACATGCTCTTCACATCCATCAGTAAGACAGACCAATTCCTGTAGGAAAGGCACAAGGGCAGTCTCTGAGGTCCATGTTCTGACAGGTCTGTTTACAGGAGCAGTGGTCATTGTGCTCCCGGAGCTGAGCGATAAAGAATGAGATGCACCTTAGAGGGTCTCAAGACAAGAGTCCATACATAGGAAGATGTGCGTCAGCAATTTGGTAAGCATTTGGAGTAGTTCACTGTCCATACATTCAGGGGATTGTAGAGAGAAAAATGATGGAGAGTCATAAATTATAGAAAATAATTGAAAAGTTGAAGTATATATATATATATATATATACATATATATATATATATATATGTGTGTGTGTGTGTGTGTGTTGTGTATATATATATTTTATTATTTTTGTAATTTTTTGTCTGTTTTTTATTTATTTATTTATTTTTAATGGTGAGGGTCTATGATTAGTGTTTAAAATGTTCTATTCTATTCTATTTGCACTTTTGAATCTTAAGCTATACATTCATTCATTCATTCATTCATCTTCTACCGCTATATCCGATCTTCCCTCGGGTCACATGTTTTTGGACCGGGAGGAAACCGGAGAACTCGGAGAAAAACCCCTTGAGGCACGCAGAGAACATGCAAACTCCACACACACATGGCCGAGACGGGAATCGAACCCGGACCCTGGCGGGGGGTCCCATCAACCGCCATCAACCTAAACCTAAATTGCAATTTCACAAAGCTCTATTCAGAAACATCTGAATGGAATTTAGAATATACTGTAGGCACAAAATGCTCTATAAATTCACAAGGTTTCAGGGTTAACATTGATATGTACTAATATTACTATTCAAAATAAGGTCAGATGGGTAAACATGCTAGTCAATGGAGAAGCGCTCCATCCGAATGCAAAGACAAACCTGGTTGATGGTAAGGTTTAATGAAAATCCAAATCAGCAAAGAAGAAAGAATCTAAACCTTATTTCACAAGTTCCTTAAATAAATTGAAAAATCCACAAAATACTTCTCACATACCAGAAACCAAATCTTTGGAGCAAAACAAGTACAAACAAACACAGGGCAAAAACATGACAGTGACTGTGCCAGGCAAACCCACAGAGGTTTAGGAATGAGATACAGGTGGCAGTAATGAGACATTTAACAAACAAAGGGAACCCACAGGAGGGTCAAGCAGCAGTCCAGACAAACCTGAAACCCAGGGTGTGTTTTTACAAACACTGGTTTAAAGCTACTTCAATGATTGGTGCTGGAAGTAACGAGATAACACACCAGAACCTTCATCCAACTAAACAGAACTGAGGGAGGTCAGATTGTACGAATCAAGGATCTAATGGATCAGTGGCACTCCATACATTACTACATTTGCTGCTGTTTCTCAACAATATTCAATTATACACCATCATTCCATATGATGATTGTTTTAGTGGTATATATCTGACATCAACATACAGTTCAGTGTCAGTTCAACAGCAAGCAGAGCAAATAAATAAAAACGATTATAACTTGCCACAACACCCGTGGCCTTATTTTTACATGTTTTATTTTTTTTAGGTTTTGGGACTCATGATAATTTGAATAGATATAAATCAGTGTTTGAGTCATTAATGTCAATCTATTAAGTGATTGGTGTTGATTAGAGTTTATTAAATAAGAGGTTTGTGGTAAAAAAAATGATAAGAGGAACATTAACGTCATGATAAATCCTAGTACTTTGGGTACTTAATTACACTTGAAGGTAAACACGTTTGTACGTTTACTCAAGTGAAAGTTTCAAGAAAGCACTGGTTCATTCTTGAACGATTAACTTATAGGCAGTAATGTGAACATTCCAATTGTATATTGTGACTAGTGTGTACTATGATTGCTCAGCAATGAAGGAGTGTTTAAACACTGACTGATGCGCTACACATCCTGACCTAAACCATACTGCTTATTGTATTAAATATCCAAACGTGGCCATGACATATCAACAAATCCCACCGTCCAAACCTGTAATTCTAACGATCCGTAAAATGATAAGCATCAATAACCAGTAAAAATTTCCCCGAGCGAAATCACCCCCGCGTAATATCATCTATAAGTAGAACAAACAAGGCCATTTGGATTTAATCTGCTTAATACATAACCTGAATAACTTCAGTCATGTTAGCATTATTGCGGCATTAATCAAGTTGTTGCGTATTAATGAGTTTTTAGCGAATGCTAATTACTGTCATAGATTCTGCAGCACCCCATTAAATATACAAATTACAGAATTAAAGAGCCAGAGCTTTTCATGATTAATCTTTAAATGGGGGGAAAAAACTAATGATGTCTGTGCAAAGTTTCCCCTCAGATTTCACACAATGAGGCCGCTTGACAATAAATCAAATTATTTAAAGAAAATCGTTTGTAATATTTCAGATTTCCGGCTCCGATCGCTCGTACTAGGAAGGGGGGGAAAAAAAAAGAAGAAGAAAAGAAAATTTACTGATCTTGACCCCTTCATGGACCTTCCAAGGGTGGAAAAAAAATGTAAAAGTGTGCGCAGCCACTTAACATTCAGATTCTATAAAGATAAAGAGAGAAATGTGACACTTCAAAGGCGGCCGCAGCAGTTAATACACTTCATTACAAGTAAAATGAAAGGGGGTGAGGAGAAAAAAGAAAAAGAAATGTACGAAAGAGTGCATTATTATGCACAAGACACGGTTTCTAGTTTGTGTCCTGGCTGAGAATCTTCACCAGGGCTCGAGACAGTGCCTTCCATAACACATCAATGAGGATTAAGATGCAGATCAATCCTCTGCAATGATATTGCGTTTTTTTTTTCTTCTTCTTCTTTCTTAAATCTCGTCTTCTTTGATTTGTTGGGAGTTGTGCACTGACAAAATCATTTAAGGCTCCAAATTAGATGACCATTGATTTTTGTTTAATGCCTTGCTTTGGCTTGATTTCAATATTACAGCGAGGATTTTGTCCCTGAGCATGTCGCTTGTTCATTTCATTATGCCTCATTTCAGCCATTGAGCTCTTCACTCGCATTTATCCAGTCTTCTGCGAGCTCGATAAGAACAACTTGTTTTTTTGTTTTTTTTTTTTGCTGGGGAAATCTTTATGTTTTTCCTTATCCAGCTATTCGATCCTTTTTTTTTTTTTGACCGTCAAGCAAGTGGAATGGGCCTCGTTACAAATACGCGTGTAAACAATCGAGGACGTCAAAGTGTGTGTTTTTTTTTTTTTTGTAAAGAGGCCGGGCGGCTGAAGATACGAGCCGACGGGAACGTCGCCGCTGTACTCCGGCTCCCTCATTAGTCTGAGGCCATTTATAACGCCAGCGGGCCCAAGGACGAGCTCTCTACTTTGACTGCAGTCATTGATCAATTAGAGAGTGAGCTGAACTCAACTCCGGGCTTGATTTATAAAGATTTATCCGTTTGTCATTATTTAAGAAAAAAAAATAATAAAAAATGGAAACCGCAGTGCTAAATGTTAATAAAGTTGGGGAATGAAGGTGTGAGACTAAGGAAATTCATTTCCTAAACTGCAAGGTCAAACAGGGTCGTGCAATACTGTTTGAAACCATAAAACCATTTAGTGGATGTTCGGTGTAATGCGGTACACGACCAAATACAGATGCTGTTCATATTTACAAATACACTGTATATGGAAAAAGGATCAGGACACCTTATCTTCCCTGCTACATGTGGTGTTTATCTAAAAAACACGTACAAAAACGTATGACCAGGTGTCCACAAACTAGTGTATACACTGTATATAAAGAAAAAAAGGTATTGGGGCTACGTGAACTGCAGAAGGCCCTTAGCACCCGTATTTATAAGGTAACTTGACACAATAGATCTTGAATTTGCAACCATTACATTTGCAATAGAGCCATATTAAGCTGTAGTTTGCATTTTACACCATATAAATTAAAATACAGCATGATATAGAATGTTATCTACTTAAAGGACATTGCGAAATATATATTCAGAATTTAAGAATAATCACCCAATGCTTTTTTTCCTGTCAATAAGGAACAATATAAGTGTCAAAAGTCTACAAGATGATCTAGGTAAAAAAAAAAAAAAAAAAAAAAAAATATATATATATATATATATATATATATATATATATATATATATATAGCTATACAACTAGTATCATTGGATTCAATCTCAAGATTATCAACAGTAACAGCTGTAACTAGGATTGTGTTCATTTTTCTATGTAATAAAATACATGTATGTTTGATTTCAATACATTTGTATAGGAAATGTGAACTTTCTCACCAATGCCTGGTTAATTTTCACCCACCCTGTATTATGTGCTTGCCAAAAACAAAACCCTCAACATTTGCATATAAAGGCCTAAGGAGAGACAAAGGGATAATTAACCCGGCCTGCTAATGAGATTAATAATTAATGAAAAATAAGTAGGAGGCGGGGAGCATGATTACACCAGCAAACCGTTAATTGACCTTTTACTAGGATGGCGTTCACAAAACCTCCCGCCTTGCTGCAGTGGCCATAAAGATGAGGTCATTCGCTGTTTGTCTACGTTTTTTTACACCGTCTAACTGGCCAGTCTGATGATTTAGAGCAATTGATCCTTGCATACATTAAATGATTCGAATGGGAGTTATGTCAACAAATGGCAGCAGGGCTTTTTTTCCCCCCGCCCATGCACCAACAGATGAAGCATAACTTATATTCATTTGGAACTCAATTTCTCCAATTATGTTCGTAAACAAAAGTATAATTGCCCTTTGTCTAATCGGGGGAAGTCATTAATTTATTCGGTTCTTACAGAGATTGAGAGTAGAATCAAAACCGTGTTAGTGGCCACACACACACACACATACACATGCATATACGCACAAGAGTAATTAGGTTTGGCTGCATAGGGAGATAAAAAAAGTCTTTGCAATGGACTACAGTATAAACTCTGACCTGTGAAGTCCGTGTTAACGGGTATTGTAGAGCTGGGAAACCGGAAGTATCCCGCCCCGGTGAAGCGTCGTCCTCTGATGACGTGGCCCTCCGCATCTGAGAAGGAAACATCAGTCCTTTCAACATAGTAAACAGGTGGAGGTCCGTTCAGCTCAGTTGGAGGATCCCACATGATCTCCATCACAGTCATGTTTAAAGGCTTCAGACTGGGGGCCTTCAACCCTGTTGGTGCTGTCAGTAGAAAAAGGAGGAGTTTTTTTCAGACATGAAGGCCATAGACACACACACACACACACAAATACACACGGGCATGTTTCAAATGGGGTCTAAACACAACCTTAAAGGAGGCAAATGATCATGAACTGACACATTCGCAGTGCATTTAGTCGACTTCGGCCAGTGGCCAAGCCCAACCAGCGCCACTAATAAAAGCCCTCTATACAAAATGAATGTGTTGTCTTCAAAGGTCTGGTGCCAAGCAGGTCATAAATTACCTCTAATCAATAACACTCGAGTCTATATAATTGAAGCCCTGATATTTCAAACTCCCTGTGCTGATTTAATAGGTTTCGAGTGAAGTCTTGACAGACGTTCATCGCTTTTGGACTTGGGTACAGGTGGGGAAAACCGTATCAATGCCAGTTCTGCTACGAGTTCTCAATCAACTACTTACTAAAGAAAAAAAAATAGAGTGAAAGATGGCAACAGGTCATGAAGGTTACCCCGAGGTCCACGGCATTCACATAGGTGGCATTCACTTCTTTAGGTACCAAACACATTCATTTCTTCTGGTTACCAAAAAAAAAACAGCGAAAACAGTTTTTCCCCCTCAATGGTTTTCCCATTTTTTACCAAAAGACACCAGTCAGGTCTGAGAATTATTTTACTTCAATGGAACGATTAAATAACTGCCCTAAAAAAATTGTAATGGTTGTAATGGTAATTATTTTGCTTTTATTGGAATTCTATAAACCCTGCAAGTCTCTACTGGTACTTTATATTCCAAACTTGAACTTAAGTTCAAGTTTGCACCCAGTAACTTTACACACTGGTTTCCTTTTGGGTGACGTTAATTAAACACACAGAACATAATATAAACACCTGAGTAATGGTTTTAATGATTATAATGGCAAGTCTCTACTGGTAATTTGTTTCATGCTTTGTCTATACACACAGTACAAAAAAACAAACAAACATACACCAAAAAATACAGCAAAAACAGGCCTGATGATCAAGTATAATAATAAGATCTTAACAAATTAATAAACGTTACGGGAAAAAAAAAGTTATAAACTGGGTCTAAAATGGCTGGAACAGGAGATGATCCGGGGATGCAAGGTGTGTTTAAATGCGCTAGGCAATAGATACCATATAATAATATACACATGCTAGGATCTACTGGACACCATTTAACCACCCAGTAAGTTTATACACTGGTTTCTTGTTGGGTTGATGATAGTGACAAACACAGAACATAATAGAAATGGTTGAATAATTGGGTTTGATGGTTATTTTGTAGTGGAATTTCAATTGCTTGATTCCGGAAGGCGATATTATTAGACGTATATATTTCACGTGTATCCCCAGGGAATCTTCGCCTTTATTGCGTCCCGCGAACGTTAATTTATAGAATCCAATTTTCAACCTAACGTGTGATGAGATTCTGCCGTTTTATTTATCCTAATGAAGAACCATTAATTACTTCACACCAAATCATTTTCCCCAACTAATGATTCAAATTACCTTGGACAATTTTGTTCCATGAACAATTTGCTATAATCTCATTCCGGTGAAGCTAAACAAGTCCGGCCCTGCCACTGAGATTTCCTGTATTATCATCCATTTCACTGTGTATCCCCCACCATGCCCTTACCTGGAGCATTTCTGTAACTGGGGGGAAATATTGATTTATGCATAATTGCCCCAACCTTCCACAGAGGGAGAAATATGCATGGCACAGTTCAAGTCAATGCAATGTGTACACATGTACTGCTTCCCTTTATGGCTTGTAATATACATAAAACATTACCATCAACTCTTGATTAGCTGTTCGCTTTACAAAGCGATCGATAACGTCAGTCTGGATTTCCTTGTTAACATTCCGTAAGGCTCACGCAATCCTTGCCCTCGCGGTGCGTTTTAAAAAAAAAAAAGGTTATTATGCTTTTTAGCGGTGACCGGGGATCTCCTGCACTGACAGGATTGCAATATCGTCCCCCTGCGCGAAATGTTATAAACCATAATTCTGAATGTCACAAAGAGTTGAAGAACAAACCAACGGAGTGAGAGATGAATCTTTTTGGTTGTACTAGAGTAACACATTTTTGGCACTAGCAGTCATTTTATAAAGCGGGAATGACCAAACCACACCAAAACACCACTCTAGCCAATCATCAGTAATGTACAACTGATTATACTATAAATGTATATGCTATGTACTATATCCTGTTCATTACTATTATACTGTATCTATAGACTGACCGATCCATTTATCACTGTTTAAAATTGTCATTTTTACACTTTATATTTTCTTCAAATCTTCACATCAATATATAAATATAAATATATAAACAGGTAATAACAAACGTATGAGATAAATGCATTCCGTTGACTAGAAAATATAGAAAGTTTAGACTCAAAATGGCAGAGCATACGTTGATATGGTTGTAAAAATACTTTTACAATTTTGTCGCATATGATCGTGATCCTGTACGGCAAGTCAAGCCACTGCGAGACCATCTGTGTGAGTGTGTGTGTGTGTGTGTGTGTTTGTGTGTGGGTGTGTGTGTGAATGTGTGTGTGAGTATGAATGTGCGATGGGTTGGCATTCCATCCAGGGTGTATCCTGCCTTAATGCCCATTGACGCCTGAGATAGACACAGACTCCCCGTGACCCGAGGGAAGATCGGATAAAGCGGTAGAAGAAGATGAATGAATGAATGAATATATATATATATATATATATATATATATATATATATATATATATATATATATATATATATATATAAGCTTTACATTTCTGGTCACATTTTATTTAACTTTTTATTAACACTACATAACAGTCTATATATATGCTTTGGGAAATCAAGACTTCGAACACACCATATCACCAAAATGGCAGGAATCCTGTATTCTTAACACGTGAAACAGGCTCCTCGTTTTAAAGCATCGAAACGTTCACTATTCGGGAACAGTAACAGCTGAAGATGAACAAGTGAGGAAAAAAAAAGATTTGCAACGTCTTAGTTTTACTTTTGTGTGCTGTTCTGCTTTTTTTCTATTTAGTATCTTTTCTCTCATGTTGACGTTCCAACCAGATCCCCTCTACGTCTCACTCGTTGTCAAACCTAATCGGCGAACGCAATAAAACCCCCACGCGACGAGCCTGGGAAAGCGCTTTCCCCCCCGCAGTTGTACTTTCTTTCGCTTCCATTTCCAGCGACCCGGCGGAAGCAGCTGCTGACTGCTCGGTTCGAACAGATGGTAATACGCTGTAATGGCGCATCTGTATGAAAACGGCGGGTGCTGTGTATACGGGCCGTCGTAAAAACAAAGTAAGGATGACATAAATTGCAATCATCAACATCAAAGTGCTGTCACAGTTACTGAATGGGTCTGGGACAAGGATAAAAGAGACACGCGCTCAAAGTGGGCCAAAGTGTGTGCTCGTGTCAGTGTGTGTGTGTGTGTGTGTGTGTGTGTGTGTGCGACAACCATAAGAAAAAAAGTAAATCAGGGTAAAGGGAGGAAAAAAAGAGATGTCATTTCGAGGCGCGATTAAGCAACAGAACGGAAACGTGTTGCTCGTTTGATTTCCCGAAAGCGCACTTAAGCGAATGGCGGGCGCAGATCGCCCGAATGCGGCTCTGTCTGTCGCACGGAAGGAGCGATAAACGTCGGCGGCAGCATATTGCGCCGAACATATCGTCCCGCGTGGCGCCGAGCGACTGACGGATTCATGTCCGTCATTTCCCGCAGTATCAATTAAGGGCCCTTGAAGCCGGCATGATTTGTGCCTCTGTTATTAAACCCCACTAATTCGTCCTACTTACATATTCCGTATAAATCTCCACGAGTGCTGCTTGATTCATGGTGTTCAGGAGGAGCTCGCCAGCACATTTTTCTCCTTGTAATTAACAGTAAATTGTTTTTACTGCCGGCGCGATGAATCCGGCCCGGGTGAGCGTCGGACTCCGGCAGGAGGGGCGAGGGAGTCATTAAGTCATCATGCGAGGTGAGATGGAGATGGTTAATAAGGACAGGGAAAGGAGGAAGAAAGGAACGAGCGAAGAGAAGCACACATATCGCTTTAGGCTGGACGGAATGTGGCGTGGTCTCGGTGGAACAAAAGAAAGAGAGCAATGGAGAGAGGGAGCGGGAGAATAAAAAAAAAAAAAAGCAACACTCAAAATGTATGTCCTAACGATGAAAATGGCTTGATGACATACTTTCCTAACCTGTCTGAATGCCTGAACCAATTTCTCCCAACTTTCTCTCAGCCGCTTCCAAAAGTACCAAAATAGGAAAGATAACCCGAGAGTAAATCTCAAATAGGTTTCATTTGTATTCCTCAGGGATGAAAAGCCTTTCCCGTTTTTCCCAGTTTGCCACGCCAGGAATTAAAGGTGCCACAGGCGTGTCCCGGTGTGTCCCTCGGCAGCTCGGTGCTGGCCTTTAAACAAAGTGATGATGGACATGTTCAATTACAGACACTTCATTAATATTCAGATCGGAAAATTAACACCTATTAACACAGATGGAATTAACACACCGTGCACCCCCCCCCCCCCCCCCCCCACACACACACACAAAGACACACACACACACATCAAGTTGATTAAGGAACACTTGTCCCAATTTTCCCCTCGTAATTTGGTCGCGGGTATATAGTATAAAAAAACACACGCGCACACAAACAGCACCGAGCCTTAAGAGACTTCACTTCACTGCCACTATGAATGCTACGTTATTATAGCTGTTATTAACTCAGGTTTTTTTGCAGCTCGACTGATATGGCTTATATGTAAAAGAATGCTAATGTAAAGATAAGAGGTCTTTTTAGAAGAATGAAACTCTTGAAAGAGCGGTAAACAGCACTAAATTAAATCGAAGATCAATATCTGGCAATGGCAACCTTTCGCTTTCAAATATAGTATACACCAGGGATCTGACGCTTTTATGAGAATCTTAGGTGCCTTTCAATGCATCCTAGAAAACTGAGCTGGGGGTTTTATTGCACTCACTTTATTTGCTTATTTAAAGTTATACATTTTATTTATTTTATTAAAATATTAGTAATATTTCACTCTAGAACGTGGTAAAAGATATGACAGATTTCTTTACACTGGCACTCTTTCCGGCTCATTTGCATACAGCAACACCCACAAAACACCATAAAAGGTCGAATGCACTGATAACTGGGAGCACGAAACGAACAACGAGGGTTAAAGGTGAAAAGGCTGAAGTGTGGATTATTCTGACTGGCTTCCATGCTGATAAATCATGTAATAATATTATTTTAATAATAGGTGGGTCCTGTTTTTAACGTAGCCCCAGTTCTTTTGCCAACAGTGTATGGAAAGCGGAGGCACGGTGGCTTAGTGGTTAGATCGTTTGCCTCACACGGCCAGGGTCCGGGTTCGATTCCCGTCTCAGCCATGTGTGTGTGGAGTTTGCATGTTCAGGGTTTTTTTTCTCCGGGTTCTCCGGTTTCCCTCCCGGTCCAAAAACATGCACGGTAGGTTGATTGGCACTTTGAAAAATTGTCCCTAGTGTATGAATGTGTGTGTGTATCCTGTGATGGGATGGCATTCCATCCAGGCTGTATCCTGCCTTAATGCCCATAGACGCCCGAGATAGGCACAGGCTCCCCGTGACCCGAGGGAAGATCGTATATAGCGGTTGAAGATGAATGAATGAATGAATGAATGAATGGAAAGCTTTATTTTTGTGATCCGTTAACAGTATTTTTATATCTTTTTTTTTATAGTTTATGCAATGACTGCTATTAATATAATTACAGCAGGTTTTATCGCATCAATACGTCAGCATAAACATTGTGATGTATTGATTGAAGCAATTATTCAATTGAAATAAAGCGGAATACAACATTTTCCCCTAGATACGATAATGTAGAAAAGAGGAAAACATTTGTGTTGTGTACTTATATAGCATTCACACTTTAAATATATATACAAACGTCATTATTTGCATTAAATGTGCATAAATGTCTAGTGAGTGAACGTCTATTAACCTGAAGGATGGGTTCGTCCTGAAGCAGGAAGACTGCTCACACACCCCAGTCTGTTACACACGGTCACAGTGAAGCTGTACACCTCGTAGCTCTTCAGTCCCATCATGGTGTAGCTCCGCTTGTCTGCTGAGGCGTTGTACAACATCTGGGAATCCCATATACGTATATTATACACACAGCTATGTTCACACACATCCTACTTACTCTACACGGTTTAGGGTGCGCCTGCGCTAGCTTGTCATGTGACCCAACATGAAACATATGATCAGTGTCATTAAAAATCCGATTGAAAGGAATGTTATTCAGAAAGTTCATCTCTGTAACTACAAATGCTTGGCAGGAGAAGGGATCATGACATCATTCCCCTCGTGAACAGTCCACTATGCCGAGACCTTATGTAACCTTTATTTCACACACACACACAGACACATTTTTCCACATCACTGAAGGAAGGAAGCTTTCTGGACCAAAGAGACCACTGCATGAATACAACCCCAGATTTGAGCGAAGAGCAACACAAAGTGCGACACAAATGAAGGTGACTAGTTTTAAAAGTGGTCAGTGTGCAATGGCTTTTAAGCTCTCAGCTCCTTACTCTGTTACATTCAACAGAGAAATGAAGAACCTCGTTCCATACTTCTTTTTTGAAATAAGTCAGTTTATGTAAATACATTTTGTTGGATGGTGCAGAAATCTTTAAATGACTTTATTCTTGTTGCCATAAACGCCGCACTGAGCACAAAGGAGAAGTCGGGCTTTTTAGCCGACTTTGGAGCTTATTTTGGTTTCAGATGAGCTCATTACATTTCCCTTTGTTTGTTGTACGTTTAATAACATTTTTAAGACAGTCGGGTACAAGAGAAGATCCTTCCCCTATACACTCTGCCATACTTAAATCTCCCTATGGTGCATTATTATAAGCTCCTCCAGGGCCAGTGTAAATGAATAATGTTTTACCTGTGTCACTATAGGAGGGGTGTATGGGTTGGAGGTCCGCTCTTGGTAGAGGCTCACCAGGTATGAGGTAACCACCCCCCGGGAGTCCTGCTCCTGTGGTGTCTCCCAGCTCACTCGGAGTGAAGACGAAGACACCGGAGACACCTGAGGGGGTCTCATGTACACCGGTGCTGTTGGGGAGAGAACACACAATTACACCATTGTGAGGAGTTATCACATGACTTCTAACAATCTCGTCAGCGCTTTGTGATTTGTACAGTGAAAGCAACAACATAAAAGGATTCATGATCTGCTTGAGACTAAATATCAGGTCTCAAATGTAAATGAAATTCATATTTAGCTCTGAAATTTAAATAGAATCCAAGATATAGAGTACACACACTCAAGAAAGATATGCAAAGAACTCAGATATGTAAAGAACCAACCACTAAAATAATCTGATCTTCCTATTAGTGTTGTTGCGATAACAAAATGTTGACTTTGATACAATACCTAGATTAAATATCACAATACCAATACCAAAACGATACTATCGCAAAATATAAAAAATTAATAAAGGAACTTGGATTTTATTTACAAAGAAACACCCAGTGGTAGCTGTCTGCTGAAACAAAGTGGAACGGTTTAACCGCTAAAGAAATTATAGATAAAACTAAAGTTAAAATAAATTCATTTAAATTTTGAATTATTTACAAAGTTTCATCCATATGAAAGTCGTATAAAAGAAGATATCATGATACCTTTTTATTAGCAGTAAACAACACTACTTCCTATCACTAATATTAAAATGCATGTGTGTGTGTGTGTGTGTGTGTGTGTGTGTGTGTGTGTGTGTGTGTGTGTGTATAGTCTGACCTCCCTCTGCAGTACGTGCAGTGCTCCAGTCGGACATAATGCTTCCGGCCATGTTAACAGTGAGCACTCTGAAGCGGTATGTGGTGAAGGGCTCCAAATCGGACACCACCGTGCTGCTCTCGGGCGGGCTCAGGGCATTCTCATTGGCTAACTCGGGAGGCTGCTGCAGATTCAGCCAACCGCTGCTGAGGAAAATCCTGCGATCTGTGCCGGGATTGGTCGTGTTCCCCAGTGACTCATTGATCGCTTGCATAAAGAGCTCGTACCTTATAATTATACCTGTAAAGCAAAAATAAACGCCTGAAGTCTCCTTGAACATATCGCACCACCAGGTGAAGAACACGAACGATGCATATTATACAGTTATAATTCTCTACACTATGCTTTAGCTGGAGAAAAGAGATATTGTGGTAGAAAGCCAGCCAGTGACAACATGCAATTAGATTCCACCGCCCCAAAACGACAGAGCTCCCAGAATGACAATCAGATAGACACAATTAAAAAAAAAAAAAGAAAAAAAGAAAAGCTGGCGAATTGTTCGGAGAATTCTCCGAGGGTACTTTATAATGGCCTGTGTTAATGAGTTCATTTGTGATAAAGCATGATAACTGGCATTAAAAGTCAATGATACACAGGAAGGCATTTTGCAGCACTCAATCCGGCGCGAGGAGCACCGTGCAATTGTGTTCAGCAAATCAGACTCCTTAAAGTGTGACGTGCGGTTCCACGCCGGTTTATACCGCCGAATGGGGCAAGCCTTAATCAAGCCTCTCTGTTGCAGATTAAAGTTCTCCAGGAATTAATTTTCAGCTGGGCAGAGATCAAATAGCATTTCTGCAATCGTGTTTCTCATTATTGTGATGATGGGGCTGAAGAGGATGCAGTAGATTCTTAGCACTGTACTGTGCTCCTCGAAACGCACAGTCGAGCAGGATCTACACTTCAATAATGCATTTTTGTCCCGTTATAATTATAAGCAGTCGTGGATGAAGTACACAAACCATGTACTTGAGAAAAATGCAGAGATTTCAAATATCACTCTAGTATTAGTTTCCAAAGTATTAGAATTTATTATGGCAATAATGTTCCTATTATAAACTTTTTCCAAAAGACTCTTTGCGTAATGAACTCGGTTTATGTAAAACGACAAATGCTACACTTAGCACACCAATCTAGTAATAGAAGGACATTAATGAATCAAACATTGAGTGATATTAAAATGATCATGAGCCCAAATCCTTCATCTTAACTACTTTAAAAAATTGTGCAAATAAGACCAACAGTGTTGTTGTTTCATTAAGGCAGATTCATTTAAATGGAACTATTTTTATTTATGTGCAGGAAATGCTGCACGGATTTCTGTTTATTATGTCATATATATATATATATACACATACATTTGCACACACACACACAGTGGTGGAACCCATCTAGAGGAATCCAAAAAAGACAAAAGAGCGCTTATAAACACAACTTAAAGAACCTCTCTATGATCTCCTGCATTACCGTTTGGCATGGCTGGCGGCTCCCAGTCAACTCGTAGCTGTGTTGCGGAAAGTGTGGTCACACGCGGTGCTGGCTGCTGCTGAGGTGAAACCTGTGCTGTAACCACGGTGACATTGGCAGCCCGGGAGCAACCGCCATTAGTACAGGCCTGCAGGCTGAAGACGTACCACGTGAAAGGGTGGAGGGAGTCCACCGTAACCTCTGAGTCCAGGCCCTGATAATGAATCCTCTCCTCTCCACTCTGTTCTTCTACCGAACTCAAAGTATAGTGCTCTATAGGACCTGATGTGTTCAGAAGCTCGCTCCAGTTGAACGATACGCTGCTAGGGTTAATCTGACCCACAATGTTTAGCTGCAGCTCACTGAGATCAGGGACAGAGGACAGAGTGCGGAAAGAGACGCTGGAGCTGCTGGTGTTGCCATGGACATTGCTGGTGACAATCTGGTAGGTGTAAAGGGTGTAGGGAGACAGAGCGATGTCTGTGAAGCGCATTGTTCCTGTAATGAACATGGGATGAATAGACAGGCATTTTATAGGTTAGGATATCACAATTTTTTGTCGCTGCATCCACAAAGGGTCAATGGGATTCGGGTCAGGGCTACATGATGGCCACTCTAATACTTCATAGTCTTTCCCAGTCAAAACTGCCAGAGAATTTAAACTTGTTCTCTGTGTCAATATTTGTGAGGGGTGTTCATAAAATTATTATTGCTAAGAAAAAAGAATGTAATGAAAACGAATGTCGGTCATGAGATTCGTCCTTCTCTCCACCTAAGGCAAAAAACTTTGGATGGCTCTTAAGGAAAATTACCTTCGTAATCACCTCATCAGAACAATAAAAGTTGAAGACAATTGGGAGATGTGTGTAAAGATTATTCCCGGACATTTATTCACAATATGCAAATTATTCTGAATTTACATTATAGATTGTGTTTGAAGTTCTTAAGGATAAGCCTTAGCATAATATAATCCTCTCATGTAGAGTCTATAGAGATTCCCTTTTATGTTTCCATTTCTGTTTATGGCATGTGGCAGGCACCTTTATCTAGAGTGACTTACAGATGAGCACTTAAAGATTAAGGGCCTTCCTCAAGGGCCCTGTAGCCTGGTGGGACTGGGATTTAAACTCGCAAGCTTCCAATCAAGAGATGAATGAGGACCCACTGCCCTGTGTCACAGCAATGAGTCCTGTAAAGCTGCTTCATGACATTTTTTATGAAAAAAAATTATACTAATAACAATATGGACTAACCGAAGTGCAGCTGCTTGTAGCTGCTATATACTGCCTTCTGGTTCCGGAGAAGTACATAGTCGAGGGAGTTGCTGTTGGGAGAATCCGGGGGATTCCAGCTAAGCTCGATGGTGCTAGCGTTGAGCACAGTGCCCATTGGAGGAGGTTGTTGTCTGGGCTCTGAAGAGAAGAAAGAAATGATCATGAATAATGTTCTTTGGGGTCATGGTGGCGGGGAGTGGGGGGGGGTTTCATGGCAAAACAGCAGGGTTAAAGATCTCGCTTGAGAGAAAAGCAAAAAATGGATTGTGTATAAAAAGGAGGTGGGGACGATACCGGGCCAAACATGCAGTGCACTTAAAATGCACTAACTTAATAAAACAGATTTGTAGGGGGCGGAAGCCTGAGGCATTAAGTGTGGCATTTCCCCCCTCAAGACCATAAGACCAGGGATACATTAAGGCTATAAAATGCATGGAAGAAACGCATGTCCCAGCCAAATACATAACTTGGAAACAAGGCAGCTGGACATGCAGGCAGGTCAGTGTCACACACACACACACACACACACACACACACACATATATAAGGACGAGGACAAAAGGCTGAAATGGTGCTACGTATGGAGGGATGTATGAAAATGTTGGTGACCTTTACTGCAGCCCAAGTGGTTGTCCGGGTCCATGTGACTGGCTCCTTCTACACACAGCTCGCATTTCTCGCCTGTCACGAACAGCTTGCACGAGCACCGGCCTGTCTCGCCGTGGCAGGATCCGTTGAAACTCCCGGCTGGATCACAGCCACACCGCTCACACCTAGACACAGAGTAGGAGCGAGAGGAGGAAGAGCTCATGCGCACGTAATTACCTCGGCGACATACTGCGTTGGACATGGCGGGTTTGAGAATCTCGACCCAAAGTTTAAGTTTAAGATGAAACACATACAGACTCGATGAAAAAAGGGGGCATTTACAGTTTAGAGAGTGTGAAGGGGTAAAGCCCCAGTGGAGCTGGTTCAGGGTGATCCGAGGGCCAAGAGCCTGACACTCACATACAGCTGAGAAAAGCCCAGGGTCCTTAATGAGCCACAAATTTGTCTTGTCTTTAACTTTTTATTTTTTCCTCCACACCCGGTTTGACCTTGACTCCTGACAAGGAGACACAACTTCTCGTCGATGAGATAAAAGTGCACCACAGTAAACAAAATCCTTCTTGCATGCGAGATCAAATTTAAAACACGGATATAATCCGAAATTGGAAATGGAGAGAGGCCGGATTTCAAGAACAGACTTTGAGCAAAGTTGGCTAATAGACTAAACACGATTGAACAGGTTTAATACGGCTTGAATAAACAGGTAAATCACATTCCTGTGTTTGTGAGCAGAAATGAATCTTGCCCATGCAATAAAACGCTTTCCCTCCAAGGTTAAATGATTAGCCGACCAGCGCATTCTGGGTACTCGGGCTTATGTCATCTGCCGAGATGGGAAATATTCCATAACCATATTGTGGCCTTTTAACTACCCCCATTAGACGGACCACATCGGACAGAGCAATATAATATCCGCAAAATAAGATGCGCAGGCTTATTGATTCGGAAAGGTGGCCGGGTAAATGAGTTTGTAATATTTCTATAAAGAAATCTTTATTCGGCGGCTTCTCCTGATGTCATACAAGCGTCCCTATAATCATTTTAAATAGTTCATTTTTCATCCCCACTGGGGAATAAGTGCACGCCGGGCGATCCGTCACGACACATATGGATTTGCAATTTGCGACGGCTGCTCTGCTTTTTGTTTTTGTTTGAGAAGCAAACAAACCCACATCATTTTCAAAACTCACATCCCAATACGAATAAGAACTTCCTGTGAACAATAAACGTTATTAATGTGGAAGCTGATTATGGTGGCCCCAACAGATTAATAAATAAATTATTTATTTATTTTTCCTGATTTGCTCAGTCAAATATCTCTTGCAAATGTCATAAAAAAACAAACAAACAAACAAACAAAAAACACTCCGGACTACATGCACATGAGGGAGTTGTGATCTCAAAAACCCAATATAAACCACGCACACACTCGCATTGCATGAAAGGTTTTCGTGGTCGCGTGTCATCACAGGTCATGCGACCGTGTTTGCGAGACGCCGAGTCGTATACGCGGTATATAATTCGGGTGGCTATAATGCGCGACGTGTTTACTGCGTAATTGATGTATCTGACAAATCAAGGGTTCGGAGAACATTAGTGCATATGATCATTTACAGGGAGCTTGCTCTAATGGCTGATCTGACCTTTTATTAACACAAGTTGAACTTGCAGTCCATCAAATGACTTACTACTGCAGTTCAACTAGCCATAGAGAAGGGTATAAATAAATAAATAGATAAATAAATAAATAAATATTCACACTTTAAACCCAAAGACTCATACACGATTAGTGGTTATTAAAATCCTTACCGTTTGTTCCTGCATACACATGAATAAATGATTGATTTTTGTACCAGACCTTCACAAAGATGCTGATCGCCTGAAACCTTTAGTCTGCCTAATCCAAACTTTGAGTATATCTTGAGCAACAGACTTTCAAGCCATGGTGCTTTCTTGATTATTGCTTGGTCATGGCTTGAGGATAATTTGTACCTTCCTCTCAAATCATGCAGCATGCATCGTGATTCTCCTGCTTCCTTCAGTTCCTTCAAATTGCTCCTGGAGGTTCCTTTTACTAATTGTTTTAATTGGATTTTTAAATATGTTTTAAGGTTAAATGTAAGTCCAGTCATAAGCTTCTACGTTCGAAGAAAGTGGTTAAAACAGTTCTGGAATCTTCCGATGATAAAGAAATGTAGTATGAAACATATTTGGAAGAAAAAAAAAAAAAAACACGATTGCGTAGGTATTTGCAAACATTTAACTTTGATGCCGGGGTATTTAGAGTGTACACACCTAACCTGTACTAACCGGTACTAACCTGCCCATGATGGGGTCAAAATTAAAGTGAAGGTGGTGGCATCGGTCACACTTGCGGCCATCTAGGGACGCATTAGCGCACGCACATTGCCCCGTATCTGCATTACACTCTTGTCCAACTGCTCCTGCTGGGTGACAGTCGCAGGCCTCACACCGACCGTGATGTTCATCTGAATGGAAGTACCCTGCAATAACAGGAAAAAGTCAATTTGCTGATTTCAGATCATTCATTTCAATCATTGTAAGAGCAAATTGATCTCGTTCTACTTATGAGGAAAGACTGTGCAACTCAATGGCATCATTCAGACTGGGAGGACCAGCAGGTCTGAGATGTTTCAATCCCATGGGTGAAATACGAGTGAATATAGCCGTGACACTCCTAGGGAAGGGAAGGCGGGAGGGAGGGACGGAGGGAGGGCGGGACCCAAACAGAGTCATCAGCTCTCGTAGATGGATCTCGGCCTCTCGCACCGCGCTTTCAATTTTCTCCTGCCAGCGCCACTCTCGGTGCACATGCTTTATGTGCCGGGGAGACCGGAAAGGCTCGGCGGAAAGCTGGGTACACCCAGCACTATTTCATCAGGTGGTATCGGTGAACCGCGGACAACCGTACATCCCTGTCTGGTTACTGCATCCAGCTCCCGATCATTCAAGGGCCATACGCTGAGGCTGTTCCTGTTTTTGTAGCGTATATTCAATTGATTATCAATAACAACCAAGGCTTTTAGAGTTTTCGAATTTCAAAAGATTCTTTGGCGATAAAAGAACTGTCAGGAACCGTATGCTTTTATCAATCCATCCACACATCCATCCTGTCTTTATCTGTTTATCGATACCTCTCTTCTACTATTTTTCCTATCCATGTCTTTGTCCATTTTGCTGAGTTAAGCGATTTTTAACCCCTTGTTTCTCCAGTTGATGCATATTTGACACGTATCATAGATCATATTGGAGACACTTATTGCGCAATTACAGTATCTTGAAAGCAATCAAACACACACAAGACAATTTTATATAACTGTAAATAAATTCAAACAACAAGGTGTTAAGGATTTTTTTATCCTGTCTATCTTTCACATTGCCTTAGTGCATTGTATATATATATGATATATATATATATATATATATATATATATATATATATATATATATATATATATATATATATATATATATATACACACACACATATATTTAGGTGTCCATTTTGGAAATTTCAGAAAAAAACTGCATAGTAAACAGAAAAGTCTGAACGTTTAATTAGAATGGGGCAATTTAAAGGTTTAAAGATTTATCTTTCCCACACATCTATAAATGTACAGATGTTAAACATTATTTTGTGTGAAAAATCCTCCTTTATTCACCTTGATATCTGGACAGTCTGTTTCTTACACAAACCTTTAAACAACTCGCCTGTTCTCCCTCTTATACGAGTTCAAGTACAAGGCACTACAGGCTAATATTTAATTGCCATTTAACTTGAATGTCCATTTTCTATTCACATCCTGCCTAGATTTCCACGCTGAAATAAAGTAGATTTGTGACTAAAGCTCTGCTCCCCCTGCACGCATGTTTGAATTTCCAGTAAAAGGGGAGTTTTTGTGACACTATATGCTCACCAGTAATACAATGGGACCAGATGCTTGCATTGATTCTAAAGAAATTGGCCGGCCTTTGCTGCTGAAAGTGATGACCATGCTCACAAAGCCTCCGAAGGATTTACTCGTTCTTAATAGCAGAAACGGCTTTCAAACCCGTCTAAGCGAAGCTGGCGCTTGCCATGCGATCAGTATCACTGACTACTGAAACATATGCCACTCCTGGGGGTAAAAATATGAGCAGGTGGAGCCAAGAATAAACGCAGAGAGCAGCGTTCTTCTACACAACGCCAATTTATTTCGCTGAACAATAGCAGAAATGAAAGCGCTGGCAGGAAATACGGCTCAAAATAATTAAAATGCACGCACACACAAACACACACACACACACACACACACACACACACACGTAGAACTGTCATGTGTTTAATGAATCAAAGGTCAAATTTGAACTAATGACAGATTACAGTGGACACTTACCTGATTTGCAGGTGCGACAGTCCTGGGCATGATGGCCAGGCGCACACACGCATTGCCCACTGTCAGGGTCGCACAGTGTTCCAACCAAGGTCCCCACAACGGCGCAGTTGCATGGCTGGCATGCATGCGTGTCATTTCCCAAGCTCAGATTATACATATATGTAGCGCAGCGGTTACAGCGAAGACCCTCCACTCCTTTTTTGCACCGGCATTGACCGCTTGCTTTATCACACACAGCTGATCCTCCCACGGTGCCCCTGAGATCACAGTGGCATGGCTGACAGACCTGAGATCCGTCTCTGCCTGCTGTGTACCACCCATCGATGCACGAATCACACCGACGGCCCTCCACATGCGCCCGGCACACACAGTGACCTGTTACAGAGTGACACACCGAGCCTGAGACCACACCCGCAGCGCTGCACTCGCAGGGCACGCAGACACCGTCCTTCCTCGGACCGAAGGTCCCTGGAGGGCAAGTGTCACACAGGAGGCCTTGGATACCGTTCTTGCATTCACACTGGCCAGTAAAAGGGTTACAGAATTGGTGGATAGAGCCGACTGGGTCACATGCACAAGGCTCGCAGCCATCTGGATTGGTGTGGTTGAGGAACTTGAAACCGTAGTTACAGCGGTCGCAGGATTGGCCTGGAAATACAACAAGAAGCCGGATTTCCACACTTAAACCAATGAAATACCAGCATGTTTCAGAATGGAGTTCGGTATAGTCTTGATTCATGAATAAATGAAGACATTTATAATAGTTATGGGAAAATTATGTTTGCTGATATAAAATATGATTATATATCTACCAGGCACCATATTATAACATTATAACATTTTGAGCGGTGAAATGAACAAGGATTATCATTCATCATGGCACCTGCCACCATCATGGCACCAGAGTCTAACCAATGTGGTCCAAAGAAGGTACAGTGATGAACCTACGTACATATATGTGTGTGTGTGTGTGTGTGTGTGTGTGTGTGTGTGTGTGTGTGTGTGTGTGTGTGTGTGTGTGCGCATATGTATTCAGCCCTCCCAGAGTCAATACTTTGTCAAACCACCTTTCTCTGCAATTACACCTGCAGGTCTTTTTGGGTATATCTCTACCAGCTTTGCACATCTAGAGACTATAGTTTTTGCTCATTCTTCTTTGCAAACCAGTGTGTGTGTGTGTGTGTGTGTGTGTGTGTGTGTGTGTGTGTGTGTGTGTGTGTGTGGCCGGGTATCCGGGGCATGAATTAGTAGAAAAAAATGATGCAGAAAAATGTGTTTAAAAAAACAACAAAAACAGGAAAAAATTAAAGTAAATAACAGTATAGTAGTACTGGTGGTGGTGGTGGTGGTGGTGGAGGGCAATAGTAGGGAAATGACATCATTAAGAGAGGCCCATACCCAATGATGAATGACCCACCTCAGGCATAACACTTAATTTCACTAAGAGAAAAATAAATAAATAATGTAGAAAATATAAAAAAAAGCAAGTAAAGAAGGAAGGTAAAAATACAAGGTAAAAAATAACCATGGCCACAAAAGAAGAAAAAGTAAAAGGACTACATGGATTCAAATTATACCAGGTTTTTTTTTTTATATATGCACAGCACTTATTTGAATATGCCATACATATTCCTGACAGGTAATCTATTCCTAATGTTGCTGAGCAGAGCCTAAGGGGCACTGAGCATTGCTAGAAGTACCGGGGATTCCGCACTTAGCAGCTGCGCTCTGTTCCTACGCCAAGGAACACTTAATGACGCCAAATTAATTCCAATATTAATATATCGCTCCCTGACCACACTTATACCCTGTTACGCTGTTATGTTAAGTGTGTGAAGTGACACAGATGAATACTTCGATAACAACAACGCTGAATGGTTTCAATTTGTTACCGCGCGCCGGGGTTTGGATATTACGACGCTAGCTGTGGAATGCGCACACAGGGATCGAGCAGCTGTTATGTCGAAGAAGATATTCGATTAGACAAGGAGGAATCAAGAAACAAAAGATAAAAAGTCTAATCTAGGTCAACTTCTGGTCGTCAAAAATGTGTATGTGTGTGTGGCATGCAGTTATGCATGCATGATATGGGACGTGAGGTTCCGCAGCCCGGCCCCTGTGCACTCGATCAGCAGTGCCTCCCCCCCTCTACATAATATTCTCATGCATCAACATTTCAAAGTGTATTGTGCACGCAGAGTTCCCGGGCCAGTTGATAAATTTTTGCCCCCGTGCGAAGCCGCTGGTGGCTGTGAAACGTGGCGAAGGTAATAAATTGCCGTAATCAAACCTAATTTCTGAGAAATACCTGTGGGAGCGACAAACAAAAGGAGCGTGTCTTGTAAGCAGCATGAAAAATAGCGCGGACGGTGAAGGTTTATTCTAATCAACTTGGCATTGAATTCCGAAATTAAAAACGGGGCGGCCCTTGATTTTGCAGAGTAGCAATTCAAGCGATTTTCTAAGTGACGTTCGTTTGCATATCATAAGGAATGCATCCGAAGGCACAGTATGGGGGGGTGGGGGGGGGGGGTGGGGGGTTTGGAGGATGCTTTGGACAAAAAGAAAAAAGACTCAGTGACATTTTGAAGTAAACTTGGGGGTTTGGGGGGGGGGTGTCTGACTGACTCAAAGTGAAAGAGTTTGGTATCTGTCTGTCTCATTCTCTTTCTCTCTTGCTCTACATAGGGATAGATGTCTAACAACATGAATTTTGTGAGTGTGTGTGTGTGTGTGTGTGTGTGTGTGTGTGTGTGTGTGTGTGTGTGTGTGTGTGTGTGTGTGTGTGATGTGTGTGAAAGAGCTAGTTTGAGAGGGGGTAGCATTGCCCGGTACCTACCGATTACATTGGCCTTACACTGGCATTGCCCTGAGTCCTGGTGACAGGTAATATGTGGCCACAGGGTCCCAGCGGCGTCGCAGTTACAGTCGAGGCAGCCGTCTGCGAGCGACGCCTGCAGCCTGTAGAAGCCTTGTTGGCATTGATTGCACTGTCGTCCAGACACGCGTCGCTTGCACTTACACTGGCCTCCAATCTGTAGAAGAGAGGCACAGCGTTCCAATTAGGACACTTCAACAGCTGAGTGTGTGTGTGTGCGTGTGTGTGTGCATGTCATGGATGGCTACTTCAACCCCCAAACCTCCAGCCCAGTCCCACTGGGAGACTTTCTTATCTCTATTACTGGAAGAAGGAACTACTGGGGAGACTAATATCGCCTGAGCATATACATCCATACAGCATTGTGTGTTATATAACAGCCAGATCAGGTGTTTAAAAAAAAAAGAGCTTGGATTAGCTATAGGCTAAAGCATTTCCCTAAAGATACAGGATGATGATGAACAGAAGTCAGCACACAACCATATCCATCATACCTCCTAGTATTGCTTGACTTTCTTTAACGGATGATGATCAGTTTGATATGACGCAATTTCAAGCTTTATGGCTTTATGAAATCCAGCTCATGAATTCTTTCCAGCAATGCTTTACCTACAGTATACAAATCACACACACACACACACACACACACAGTCCTATCTCCCTCATAGATGGCAAATGACAGGTTCGAAACCCTCGTTGAAATCCTCCACATATAAGGATAGCTCAGACGAACAAATGAAGCCGTCTGGAGAGTAAGGAAATAATCATTTCCCGAATTTAAATAAGGTAACAATTCCAACACGGGTCTGACCCGTCTATCGATTACAAATTTGTCATCCGGTATATCTATTGACATGGATCCTCCCTAGGCCACGGAATAAAAAAAAAAAGCTTTCATGATGCTTGCAAAAAGCAGGGGGGATTCTCTAGAGAAAAGAGCCTCCTAATGACACTTTTACATACTTGTAGCAATCCCTTTTTCCGATCTCAACGATGATAAATGCCGCGCTGAATGCTAAAACGGCCAGCAAATATATCGACACGAGTGTCTGAAGTGAGGAATGGGCCTGTAGCGTTATATCAATGGGTAATTTTGTAGTCTATCAACAAGTAGAGGATTAAAAGGCGCTTTATCCGAGATCTGTGGTTGCTGTTGCTGCTACAAAGCACTTGAATGCCGACCAAGAGAAAGCCGAGCCTGTCTAATGTAGAACAACAAGCCCAATCAATCTATATGAATGTACTTAATCAGATAAAAGTGTTAGAGGATTGCGGAACATGTTTGTGTGGACGTGTAGATGTGTGTGTGTGTGTGTGTGTGTGTGTGTGTGTGTGTGTGTGTGTGTGTGTCTGTACCTGGTCACACTCCAGACTGCCATTGACTGTTCCATTGTTGTTACAGTCGCACGGCTTGCACAGATCCTCGGCCCATAGAGATGCTCTGACTTCTCTGTAGAACAAGCTCAGGCACTGCTCACAACTCCTCCCTTTTAATCATACACACACACACACACACACACACACACACACATATATATATATATATTACACACAAGCAGACACTCAAGGTTCCACTGGCATCCACTCAGAGTACAATACCATATATGCACTCAATGAAACACAATTAGTGTCAAAAAGCAAACAAACCAATATTGCATGACATTACTGGCTGACTGGATATTACTAAGACTGAGAAAGAGGATGTCCTATAAAAAACCCCAGGAATATTGAGTGTGTATGATGATATTGGTACCTGTGGTGTTATGAGTACAGTTATCGCACACTCCGCCTCCTCCTTGGAAATGCTCCTGAGGGTGAGGGTCGACAGTGGCATCGTAGTGGCAGCTTATGGCGTGTCCGTGACACTGGCAGGGTCGACAGTCGTATGCGTGCACCTGATCTCCAGCTCGGAACGGCTTGTCATTGAAGAGTGGTGCGCAACGTTCGCACTGTCCGAGAAATGAAAGAAAAGGACCAGTGAATACACAAAGACACAATGATTTTTAATAACACACTTAATACGAGCACTGTACTGTAACTAACACGCCATTGTACACACCACGCCAACATTAAATCACAGAAAGGGAAAAAAAAAGCTTCATGATTTCTTACATGTTCCAGTGAACAAAAGATATGAAAAGACATTCTGTACTGATGACGACTCGTGTAGTAGTGAATGCTCTTAATGTCAGGCTGTTGTTAGAACGCCCAGAAAACCCAGGAGGATTGCTAATTCATAGACCACCTGCTTCTACAGCCTTTTATACCCACCATGAACCTGACAAATGGCCATAATCCACTGGGATTAGGTGTTTATACCACACACACACACACAAACAAGAACACATGCAGAGTGTTTAAGAGCTTAAGAAAATATCAGCGCTATTATGTAGGTCTTGCTATTGTAACCACACACACACACACACTCACACAAACCAGTGTGAATACTCTATATTTGTGCATATATCAGTGGTAGGCTAGTCAAGTTGTTACTTTAACCATTCAGATTGTGGCTTGCTGCCTCCGAAGGCCCTCTATCAGGCATCCCAATCGCTTCTGCATTACTTTGATCACAAAAATATAGAAATGTTTCACTTTATTTACAGTGAAACATGATGCTTTAGCATGAAGAATTTCCCTCAAGGCATCTGTAAAGTATTTCTAAGTCTCATTTTGCTCCCTCTCCCCCCAAAAAATAGATGAATAGTAGATGAAACAGTGTCTCTTGTAAAAAAGATGTGCGTCACTGGTTGGAGATTTTTGTTAACAGGATTTAAGAATGTTGACTGGACAAGCTTTAACATGATAGATAACACTCTGGATGACTGCTCTTTAAATAACGATTACAGAGGTTCGGATGTACGCTTCGACTCTCTGTATGATAAATTTGGTTTCAAATGGAATTACATGGTGTTGAAGTGTGGCCTGGTTGCCAGGTTGCTTCATTTCACCTGGAATTAGCCGCAAACTTTTCTGCCCCCCCCAAAAAAAACCTCCAAATCGTTAAGCTTCGCACCTTTATGTTTGACTGCGGGTGTGACGTCTGCTAACGTCTCCCATGATATTCTTCTTATATAGGTTTTTGGATTAGAGCCGAAAATGTCAAATTTTGACTTACTAGAAAAAATTACTTTCTAGACACTTGTTAAATTAAAAAAGACGGCCAAAATATTTAGGAACCTAAATTCCATGAATTATCGTCATTATTTATAAAGAAAATGCAAAAGATTAAACATTGTTTTAGCAAACACCACAATCTGGACTGCCCTGGTTGCTTCAGGGTAATTTGGTTTCCTCCAACCTCCCAAAATCCAGTCAGTAGTGTTTCTGAATTGCCTGTATTTATGTGCGACTGTGTAGTGTACATACGTCTAGGTTTTTCTGTACACTAATTGAACTTTCCTTTGAGACAGCCAGGAGCTTGGTACTTAAAATTCCAAGGATGTCTTCATGCTAAGCTCACAGTGAGTGAAAAACACTGGTCCTTCACTGAATTACAAGCAGATTAAAGTACTATTGTCCTGCTGAACAAACCTCATCCAGATTCAGTCGAGTCGGATGCTCAGGAAATCCCTAACACTCTTTAATTACGTATTCTTTATCACCAAACCACTAAAACTCATGGTCATCAGGAGCTACCAGAAAATGTTCAATTGCTTTATTCTTTGGCCTCCGGGTTCAGCAAAACGCTCTAAATGTGGTAGTTGTATAATCAAACTACTTAAAGAAAATGTACTTCACAAACCCATCCATCAATTCCACCCAACAGGAATTGGGGGATTTTGTGGCACCAAAATTTCAATAGCTGTATATAAAAAATTGCACTGCAGTTTAAATGGGCATTTTAACAAATTTTTTTTTATTCGTTGGTATTTAGTTACACCGAAATAGACTAAATGTAGTGGATGTAGGGGTCTTCTTAAGGCCAAAACTTCACAAACCCATCCCTAAACACCAGTTCATGAACAGTTCATGAACACCCTGAACAGTTCATGAAAAGCAGCCCATACGAGGGGTCGGAGAGATCTGGGCTTGCAATACGATTGATGACACAACGGCAATATAAGAAGCCCATATGTTGTATTTTTGCACCTTTGTAGGCTTTTTCTACATTAAAACATGTTTATATGTTGTATTTTGAAACTACAAAGCATCAGTGCATTGTACAATGGGCTTTTTTTTTGTTTTCTTTTATTTTACAAACATATTCAAATGTATTTTGAACCATAAAAAAATCAGTGCATTGCTCCAATAGGCTTTTCTACATTCTATATGTTCATAGTTGTAATTTGTAAACTTCATAACAACAACAACACGTGTATTGTAGATGATAAAGTCTTCTACATTAAAACAAGTACATATGTTTTTCCAAAGTTCACATTTTATTTTTACACTGAATTCTTTTGTGCAAATATACGAAGAACGAAATAAACAGGAGAAATGCACAAAAGTTATATCTATCATCATTCTATCAGTCATCGCGTCGACTGCAGCTCATGCTCGTATTGAACACACACGTCACCTCATAACTGTAGCGACCGTTTTCCGACTAAAATAAATTTTATTCTGGATATATCTGTCACACTGGGCTTTTTGGAGGGCCGGAACAAATTACCTCGGGGGGTCTGGTTCGGCCCGCAGGCTGCCAAATGAATAACCTTGCTGTATGATGTTCAATAGGGAAAGGTTGCCATAAAATGCACTGTTTTGCAAACTTTAAGGATCATTCAGGAAATGTGACAAAGCATCTGTGAAAAGCTGTAAACATCACAGCCAAATGACAATCACACTTCATTTGTATCATGTAACAAATCAGGTGGATGAAGATGGAGAGATGGATCACAGTAGAATGGTGAAATAAAGGAGGGAGTCCTTTTTGAACCCGCGGTTTCCATTAGAAGTTCAACTGAGAATGCTGGGACTGAAACCGGAGCGCGTTCCGGTTCCGTGTAAAAAGGCTTGCATGAATACCACGGCTAATTTCACGCTCCTGAGCTCGACCTTTAGCCTGCTTCCAAATGCGCTGCTTTAGCATGCTTCGCCAATGGAGTGCCATCGCTGCCACGTAGCCCAGTTTTGGATAAGGCCACGGTGTGTGTAGAGCGACGCTGGCGACTGCATACCAACACACTGACATTTTATTCTTCTTTATGTTCCGAGTCTCGCATTTAGGGAAAGTTCAGAAGGATAAATTGAATCAGATCCTACAATATGCTTGTGTATGTGTGTGTGGGGGTGTGTGGGTGCGTGTGTGGGTGTATGTTGAGATCTACAAAAGTGTGTAAGTGAAAAAGTTTGGCCGTTAACAGAGATGGTGGATTGTCCCGGCATGTGTCAGGTGATTTCGGCTGTTTTAGTGTCATGGATGAAATTGTGAGGATTAGACCAGAATTCATTACTCGTGCATCGGAACAGAGAAGGTTTGATGGGAAATGCGATACATTATATGGCATTTGGAAGAAACCTTTAACAAGAAGTATTATTTATACTAAGCATCTTGGGGGGAGGGGATTAAAGCGTACCTTCATTCAGCATCTTATACACAGAGCTATAAATGATTCTTCCTTAAAACAAATGACAAACTAGGAAGCATTTAATGGTTTTAGCAACAAATTACACAATTAAATGTAGATGTTTTCCTGCTCTATACATTCTTTTCCCATTTTCGAGTTTGTTTTCAGGCCATTTCTGGAGTGTACCAGGGATGGCATGTCAGAAGATATCAAACTTTTAAGGATTATGATGATTTTATCATTGTCTATAAAAAGACTAGAGAAATGGATTTCCCTGTTTCCCAGCAGACATGAGAGTCCTGAGAGTCATGACACGTGTACATTTTCATTTTCTCACCATTGATTTGTTAAGACCTTTTTTAAAAACCCTATTTGACATTTTTTGACTGGATTGTTTTTGCACAAGAGCCTATGTGGATGCCTGAACATGACCCACATTCACCGTATGTGGGACTTCCCCAAATATAAAATTTTAAGCAATGAATTTCTCTGTATGATTTAGCTTTACACGTCTTTATTTGAATTAGGAGACCCAAAGCTGTTCCTGCATGATAATGGCCCTGTGCACATAATAAATTGACACAGGACGGTCTAGAAGATCTCACTTTTTATCGTATGCAACACACAATACTGTTATCTGGGCGACTTCATACTTTTACACTGTATATACATTACTGATCTGTCAGGTACTCTGAATATTGTGTGATATTTCGTAATCGCATTGACTGGTCTATTGTTTTTCCATATAATGTATTGTGTTATTTATGTCTATAGTATTGAGTGTCTGCTGGAACTGCTGAAAACACATTCCTCGTGTGCGTCAACTAATTCTTAAATGACTTTTGAGTTTTGACCTCAATCCCAAACAAACACCACTGGCGCAAGACCAGAACTACAAGGGAGGGCATGCTGCTTCCGACATGGGGTGGGGAGGCTGTTTTGGGTTCACGATCAGCAACAATAACTTGCAAAAACGGGTCAAAAGCAGCCAATACAGTACAATTTCACAGTCATATAACCAGTACAGACCTCCATCTCATTGTCTAATATTTCCATATTTTACACAATCCATAACATGCTGTGAACAATAACATTGTGTGAGCATCAAGGCTTTACTCGGGGTACACATCAATATGCTAAATACGTAATGGCACATGAGACGCTGCAATGCAACAGAGAAACAGGTTTATTTAAATATTTAAGAATAAACACTCTTTGCGATACCTGACTGAGCATGAACTGAGCGTAATCAGGAACTTCTAACAAGAATTGATTATAACTTCTTGTAAAAAGTGTATATATATATATATATATATATATATATATATATATATATACTATATATATAGATATATATATATATATATATATATATAAATATATATATATATATATAATATATATATATATATATATATATATATATATATATATATATATATATATATATATATATATGAAAGACGGGACAAGTTTCGTCCAATCAGCGGCATGCAGAAAGAAGACACCGCCACCACTGTCACTCTCAGTGCTGCACTGTGGCCTATTTAAATGCAGTGTCTTGAGGTGTGTATGTGCACATGCACGCAAACACACATACAAACACACACACACAGCTGCAGGGCAGACCCCAGTCCCCTCTCAGAGGCAGCTGCTCAGGTCCAGGGGTATTTCGGGTTTGATGTTTATCTCAAACACACACAGACGTGTTTTCCAGTAGCTGTGCTACACGCGTCCCCCGGTTTGTTCCTGTAAACGCAACAACGGCGTGGAGAGAAAGCAGAGGCCCGGCGTGAATTATGCATGGCCGCTCATGAATAATTCAAATCACCAAACATCAGGTTTAAAAGTTTAATACGGGACTCACTTCCTGTGTGTCGGCACGCTTTCATAGCGAACATGCCGTCTCTCAATAGAGCGGTATTCAAATTGACGGAATATTAATGTTGTTAAAAAAAAAACAAAAAAAAACTGTGGAATGGACAGAGAGAGAGAGAGAGAGAGAGAGAGAGAGAGAAGAGAGAGAGAGAGAGAGAGAGAGAGAGAGATTCTCCGCTCCGATTCTCACAGAAGGGTACATTTGATTTACAAAAAAATCCAAATTTTTGCTATAGCCTTGGCAAAACGCCTGAATAAATGTTCGCCTTGTCAATCTGTGCCATGAAATCTTTGATAGTTGAAGATAAGGTTTAATGAGATTATTTAAAAAGTGCACTGCAGTGTTAATACTGCGTTTGAACAAGATAATCTATACTATACCAAGTTCAAATGAACAAGGACTGAGAAGATCTGAACCCATATCATATCACTACAATTTATAGCTATATCAGGCCTATACATTATATTAATAGCTAACAGATTATCTGTAAATATAGCTATAACTATATACTCTATACAGTATCCACTTCATATATTGCTTCTTAATCATTAAAAAGCTTTTTTTTTATTCTACAACGACTGACGGAGGAGAAACATCTTTTAATGCACAGGAAAAATGCTCTGAAAACATGGGGTCATTTAATGAGGTTAATATCGAGGCTTCTGCTATAGATGGTTTATGCACATGGTGCAGCTGTGGCTACAGTGAAAGAAGACTTGCTCTGTGTCTCTTGATTTAGTAATGGCGCCCATTCTCACTGCATCTGTGATGTTTCTGCGTAATATTGATGGTTTCTATAGCCGTGGCATCATAATGATGGTATTAGGAGGTGGACTGATTCGGTTAGGACTCTACTGGGATGCTTATGCATAAATCCGAATTTGATTTGAGCATATCCATTCCTAATATCTCGAAAGAGTTATTATGATGTTTAAACCATAAAATTCTAACTAAATACATTTATTATATCCACCTCATCTAGACTCTCGCCTAGGAATTTTCCCATGCAAAATGTAGCATGTATTAAAATATGAATAAAATGCTGTTGCAGGACGGCGCGCGGGGTTTCAGACACAGCGTCGGATTTCTTATTTGTACACTTCGAGTCGATTCCCAGACCCCAAACCAGAACTAATGCATTTTGCCATCAGTTATAAGTCACACTTCAGACCAGGACTTGGCGTGGAGAACTAGGTGGCGAAATCACAATACCTGTGTGAGTCCAAGTGTTTGTTTTGTGTGTCTGTGAGTGTGTGTGTCTCCCGGCTTCATTTTACAGAGAAATTACAAAGAATGCTGGATGTCATGTCGCGTCACGTTCTCTCCCGCCCTGACCTCTCCAATCTTTATTTACAATGTGCAGCAGATATCTGTGAAACAAGAGCTCTGGTTTTCCTAACACTCATATCTTTGGCACACTTAATTCAACATCAGAACATTTCGTTATAGAAAGCAATGGCGACTTGGCTATGCTGAGATTTGAATTTACGACCTTTTGATCAAAAGACCAACATCGAGCACTGCATATCGTCCACCACTGAACCATACAAAGTCCAACATCTAACATTTAACCGAATAGAAACATGCGCCAGAACTAACCTTATCACATTGCAATACGACACCTGCTTACTCTCGCTACAAGTGACACTGAGTTCACACAATCCCAATTTCACCGCATAGAAATACTGACATACTGTAGAAGCTCGTTCACACCATAAACAGCGAGCTCCTGTGTAGTCCAGGAAGCTGAAAATCTTCCAATCTGCATCAGATAAAACAACTGGCTTTAAATCTGATCTGGAATCAAATTTGCAGGGATTCAAAATGCAGATGTTCCTCGAATTAGTTTTGTTTGTCAGGAAAACGTAGCTGCATATGCTCTGGCCTCCACTCACGAACGCGCTCCTGTCTACACTCTCCGACATATACATATATATATATATATATATATATATATATATATATATATATATATATATATATATATACACATTACTTACTGTAAATTACTAAATGTTGTACTGTAATTTATTAACCAATGTTCCTATATAAACCAATAACAATCTACAGTGTACTACTGTGTAGTACTACAGTGTACTAGTCCATATGTGATCACCATTCTGGGTCAGATAAAATACTATGTAAGAGCAGATTATATAGGATTATAATGATTACACAATGATCACACTTAGGTCTTCTGCTCCTTAGTATTCCAAATGCTTGTTTTAACACCAGCCTCATTATAAATTACACTATACATCAGCCCACTCTTTCCTAATGTTATTACTTTTTGGAAATGTGTTCTTTATGTCAAGTACTTATGAATTTATGCTACTGTATGTTGCTCTGTAGATTCATTTCTCATGTTAAATATTGTTCAGCGAGAGCAAAATATATTCCGAATTTTATTTCTATATTACAATTCTAATTACAATTGTTCATTTAAACAATTAACTGTTGCAATACACATACATTTTAAGACAGAATATATATATATATATATATATATATATATATATATATATATATATATATATATATATAGATATATATATAATATATATATATATAAAGCAAACTGACTGGAAAAAATTCTAAATTAGCTTTAAATTAATTAGACTAAATCAACTGTGAAAAAAATGTTTAATCCTTTTTTTTTAAAGACTTTTTATTTTTAAATCTAGATACATTTTCCACCTGTATTTCTGTTCCTATTTACTCACATACAAAAGTAAGTATGATCACTTATTTATAGTGACATTTGTGGACAAATTTGAAAAATTATGAGCTTTTTTTTTGCAATTTTTTGCAATTTGTACGTTCGTCTAAAATATCAGATAAAGCTGATGCTTCTAGACCTTTCCAACCTGGTCTGTATGTTTTTGTGTGTGTGTGTGTGTGTGTGTGTGTGTGTGTGTGTGTGTGTGTGTGTGTGTGTGTGTGTGTGTGTGAAATGTTGCACTGAAAGTGTGAGCAGTGGCAAACGTGTCATCAGAGCTTTCCTACAGATATAATTACCTCAGCCGGACTCATCAGTAAGACACCCGGGGGCTGATGGGACAGCGCGATTAGAGCTCTGCTGCCCACAAAACCCACTTCCTCCTCGCCTTCCATCCTCTCCCTAACCCTCGCCGATGCTCCCCAGCCTCCCCCTGTTCTCTCTTTCAGGAAATGGAATACGTGTGCGGTGAGGTGATCTCTCGCCCCCCTTTCTCCTTCCCCGATCGATGCTTTAAAGCCCGTTTTCGAGGACGCTGTTCATTACAGCAAACTCTCGCATCTTATTAAGGGGGAGATGGTTAATTACAATAAAAAAAAAAGAGAGAGACTCACGTTTTCTCCTTGGGTGTGACTCTCAGGGAGGCAGGAACAGCGGTAGGGCTTCAAGGAGGTGTTGCAGGTGGACGCGTGTCCGTGGCACTGGCACCTATGGTTGGCAGAAAGAGATAATCAGGACTTCAAGCTAGGAATGTATCGACTCTATTTTCAGATAGTATTTTTTTAACACAAATTCAGACACACACTAGAGGTGTAACTACATGCATTTGCACAAAACCTTTTGGGTACAAGACTTGCAGAACGGTGCACATGTATGCCGAATGCAATCCTATGTTTACATTCAAAACCTAGTTAAAACATAACTAGTTATGAACAGAGTTATCGGCGGACCAAACGAAACACAATTTCCTTTTGCCGATGAACAAAATTGAATGTGGATTCTTTGTATGTATGTACTGTACAGCCTCAAGAATTTCTCTTAATAGGAGCAACGTCTGACAATTTCATATCTCAAGAAAGAGAATGAACGGAAGATGGATTTAATTGATTTATGAATAAATAATGAATTGTACTGTGTGATTCGTAAATGCAGACATTTGTTTAAGTATGCTGAAATAAGTAGAACATTATCTTTAGAAAAGTGAATGCAAAAACCACTTACTCTTGGATACGCACCCGAAAGTATTACACAAATAGGGCCACAATAAACAAAATCAAAATAACAATCAAATTGTTTTGTTTTTTTTATTAACTTTATTTAATCATTTTAATATGTGCCAATTGACTCGAATGATCTATATAAATAAAAAAACATTGCATTAAATTAATTTAATACTATTAATACTAATACTATAATATAATAATACTATTCTATTTTAATTTTACTATATTAAGTAAATAATAATACTATAATGTTCCACTACATTTTGGAGCATGAAGATTTGTGCTTATTCATCCACAAGGGCATTAGTAAGTCAGGTACTAGATGTAGTATGAGGAGGCCTGGGGTGCAGTCAGTGTTTGGGTTTGCGACAAGAACGGCCAATATAGTCGTCAGATCTGCAAACGATGAAAGTTGTGAATACAACCAGACAAGTAGGCTTCTACAAGCAAACACTGAGAAGTCCTGGATACAGAACAAACTGTCCAAATACAGGACCAAAGAGTGCAACAAGCCTCAAGCGAGAATAAACCATGTGACAAAAAAAGAATGAATAAACACCACTTGGTGTGTCGTGTCACTTTCTAATGCAATGAAATTCTCACATACAGTATGTAAGAGTCTGTGGGAATCTGTTGTCAGTATCGGAGAATCTCTTAGCCTGGCCGGTAAATGAGCACAGGATTGGAGTGACATCCGACACAGTACTGCTAATAATGCATGCCTTCTTCAAACCAGTGAACGCAGGATGGAGTTCTCCGCTTTCATGACTGTATTATCACTTTCTACACATACAGTCAAGTCCTGAAATATATAAAAAGTGGTTTTGGCAAATTGTAGTCATTGTCCAAGGAAATGAACAAACAATATGTATCCAAGGTTAATAATTTATAATATTCAAAATATGTTTTGCTGTGATTCCCCACATGAAGTCTGACTCATCAATAAACGTTGAGTTTCCTTCTTGTGAAACGTTTTGGCTCTTTCGCTTCGGCTGCAATCCTCTAGTACATTTTCTGTTCTTTCGCTCTGATCCTTTTTTTCCGGCCTAACAATGACCTCCTTTTTTTGCACTGAAACCATTAATGTGACTTTCAATGAACATCATGCAAATGTAACACCTTGCATCAACTCCAGACCTTTTATATGTCTATTTACATTTTTTTGTGATTTTGTAAAGGACTTCCAACATTCAAAAGGTTCATAAAACTACAATTGGCTTGAATCTTCAGCATTTAATCTTCAGATGTAAAGCACATGGTCTAATAGAAAGGCCTTTAACCCCACTGTGCTCCAGGGGTTATTTAACCTTTCAATCTTTCCATTGGGTATACATTGGGCTCAAGTCAAAGCAGTTGTTGCAGTTGATGCACTTATCCCTCAGAATGCCTGCTTGCTAAAATGGAGGAGGAGAGTCCGATGAATTTGATGGTCATAAGTTTAAATCCCTGCCACTTCTTATCAAGGCTCTTGAACCTATATTGAACGAATGGGATAAGTGTAAAACTCTGGATAAGAGTGCCATTATATAAGCACCCAAGGGTCCAGAATTTGCAGCTTTGAATCTGAACTCACGACCCTCTGATCACAAGACCAACATCCTAGGTACTAAACCACCCCCTCCCCATTTTACTCCATTACAACGGTAATACAACTCTGCCCTCGACCCTTTCCTCACACATCGTCGCTCTGCCTCTGTCACACACCTGCCCCTGTCTTTTTCACTCTCTCATCATCTCTGCACCCCCCTTCCTACCCCACCCCACCTCCTTCTCTATTATATTGCTATGTGCATGAGTAATAGGATTTCCCATTCAACATTTATAAATGCCAGTGGAAATACCATTGGTGTGCTGTAATGTTCGACACAGAGGCTGACAGGTCTCCATCAGACACAGTCAGCCCCTTCGGGTCATCGCTTTAATTATTCATCCTCGACGGGCCGTTATTCATCGGTCCCAGCCGCGTTGCTGCGAAAAGGAGAGAAACCCTTCACCTCCATCAGACCGGTAAACAAAACAGACAAACAAAAGCCGATAGAGAGAGAGAGCTGTCATTATGGCTGGAGGTTATTACTGTGCGAGTGCAAAGCTGACGCTAATGTTCCCAGATGCAACTTGACACGCTGTCAGAACACCACAACGGTGGAATTTACACACATTTTAGCCCCCCTTTCCTCAACCCCTCAAAGGGAAACCCACCACTGTTTACTCTACCTCTCTCTCTCTTCATTTCTCTCCGTCCTTCTCTCAGTCTGCCTTTGCTTTCGTGGCATAAACCTTCGTGACACTTCGGACAAGATGGCAGGAGGAAGCAGGAATGAAAGAATGAAGCAAGAAAAAAGACAGAGAGAAACGTACCCCATGAATGTCAAAGGACGATGAGATTCCACCGTCTCAGAAATCTCAATTTGGCCTGTGCCGATTTAACAAGCGCTTAATTAAAGCTCGCTCTTTCACACGTGCACACTCTCGCACGCACAGGCATAATTATCATTGCAGAAACTCCATGTCCATAAAAAAATAAAAAGAAACAGAATGCCCCACAACAGAGCAATTTCTTCTCTGAAGTTGTCAAAAACATTTATAAAAAAAAAAAAAAAGAAAAAAAGTGTTTTCTCCATTTTCCATTATTATTTTCTTTTTTTGAATAAAAAAGAGAATTCAATGTTGACTTAAGCTTTCGTTCCAAAAATAAAGCCGCATTCGTCAAACTGTGACCCCGCCCTCCCATACTGGATCTACACAGGCACGCGCACCCTCGCTGCATTTCACACACGTAATCTGTAATTAATGCATTTTCCTCCATAACTGTGTCCAATTAGTAATAATGTATTGAAAGGGGTGAAATGACTGTAGGATGGGCGGGTGATTAGGTCTGATAAACACTGAGGGAGGAGATGATTCTGACCTGCCGCTGATGATGATCTCATCCAGGGCGTAGTAGCGATGACGGAAGGGCACTTGAGGACCACGGGTGTGGTACTGGCCCTGCACGTGGATGCGCACGTGGGTGGCAAGAACAAACTCCTGCAAGGTGGCGCTGTTGTAGAAGTTATTGTAGCCTGGCCGCAGGTTCGGCTCCGGGGTCAGCAGGCTGAAAGTGATGTTCCCGTTGGTATAAGGAATATCGCTGTGGAACGAGGGGGGTCGGGGGTCAGAGGAATTAAAGTTATTTATAACTATACATTCATATATTTTATATTTATAAATTATTTATTCCTTAACCATATATCTTTGACAAAATTAACATAGATCATATTAGAGAATCATTATACTGAATACTGAATAAGGTGAATCACTAAAATCACTCAATGACACACACATCTATATATCTCAACTAAAACAATAAGGATATTCACTCAGTCATTTATATATATATATATATATATATATATATATATTATATATATATATATATATATATATATATGTGGTGACGTAAAACTATATATTGCACCTCAATTGGAACATCACCAACCAATCAGAATTCAGTGGTATTAATCTCATTCAATCTCAATGGTTCAATGCTACACAGCATTCACCTATTGATGGAATATCTTTTAAAATGTCTGACTGTATTTTTTTTCTCGGATTAAACTTCATCCAAACCAAAAAAAAACCTTTATATGAATAAATGAACATTTAAGTAACCAAATAATTTAAAGACAATGTATGGTGCTCTAGCCTGGATGTGTTAATGTAGTATTGTTTCTAGGCAGTGGATTAGGAATTGGGTTTGGAGTAATAGGAAGCGCTTCAATCAGATCCCTGAAGTTTTGGTTCTTCCCCGAGACAAATCGAGTCACCAGGCAGGACATGTCTCTGCACCTGCATTATTCAGTTATCTCCTAACACAACTCTGCCTTTTATTCTCCTAATGCTTATAGACTTAACCAGGACAGGATCTCTGACCATCATCTCTCGCACTATGCATGCTTTCCTCCACCTTTTCCCCCTCTCTTACTTTAGAATAAGTGCTGTTCACATTTCCCTTATAGTTTTACGTCACCATTCATCCAAAAATGGTGTTTGTGTGTAATTAGTGTCACATATACTCTATATAGCTCCCACAACCAAGGTTACTCAAATTTGTGGAAATGCATGCCATTAGATTTGAAAAAAAAAATGTGGGATTTTTCGTCCATATAAGGTGAGCATCAGTGAAATCAGACCCTGGTGTACAGTCAGGATTGATTCACAAGCCACATCTTAAAGGCACTCATACACAGTGCAGAGAGAGACATTCTAGTCTTCACACATACAATAGGGGTGCGAGGTATAATTCAATGATGTAATACAACCCAGATTCTAAAATAAGTTGGACACTGTGTAGAGAGGAAATAAAAACTGAATGCAAATCTTAAAAACACATTTTATTCGCAATAGAACATCGAAAAAAAAATATCAAATGTTTCAAGTGAGAAAATGGACTATTTTAAGACATTTTCTTTGTCTCAGTGTACTACACTTGAGTGTAAATGTCTGGGGTACCTGGGGAACTGAAGGCAGTTGACTGAATCCGGGTTCACCAAAGGCCCGTTCTCCTCCATCCCAAACGAGCTGCTGCAGTTCTTGGCTAGATACTGCCAGTCTCTCCATGCGGAGGTGACGCCGGTCTTCCTTTGTATATGCACGGCTTCAGGCTGCGCGTTCCGGAACTGCAGGATCACGTAAAAAACCTGCGGAGATAGTGTGTGCGAAATTCCAAGACAAGGAAGAATATGCACAAAATACTAAACGCCAACGGATTATCTATTATCAGCAGCGCCACAGTCTAGGCTCGTCCAACCTCACACCACCGTGAAGAACGGCTTGAAGCCGATCGTTGCCCGCTTTAAACCCCCCTCATTCCCTTCTCTCCGTCGCCCTTCTGCCTTTCTCCCTGTATCTATAGCTTTTTTCTGCAAGTCTTTTTTTTGCCTCAGTAGAAGAACTGGTGCCAGCTTTGACTAAGTGGACACTTCAAAAAGCCTCACCGGTGTGTTTTTATCTGCTGTTGAGTGGCTCTGCCATAGAGCTACTTGAAAATCCACTAGTGCTTTTCTCCTGGACCTTGCTTTCTTCACGGCTTAGCCACATGGAAGACTGGGGAACTTGGACACACACACACACACACACACTTGAAGAACTTAGCGTCTGCTTGTTTGTTTGAACATCCAAAAGGGTCCCAAGTCTCTGGATTTGCAAAGTACAAAACCGTTCAGGGAGCCGAGACAAACGCACAAGCCTTGAAGTCTCCGGCTGGAAGATTTGAGAGACTCTTCTAGGAATGCTGCTCTCAGCTAGGGAAGGATGGGCTTTTTTTTTTGGAGCAAATACCCACCACTGCTTTCTGAACTGACTCATACAGAAGCATCGACACAAGACATGGGGAAAAAAAAGAGCAATAAACAGTATAGTGTTTTGAGATGTGTTTAAGTAAGCAGGGTCACAGTCATTAAGTCATGGGACACTTCAGGGATAAAGGCTTAGCTGATAATGCAGTCTGGCAGTTCTGGGAGTTTCTAGTAATTACCAGGGAGAAACAGGAATCTGAGAGAACTACACAATGCATGGCTGTTCGTCTCAGCATTTCTAACCTATCGCTCTTGTGTTGGAGTTTCCTTTAGGCTTTGGTTGTATAGTAAGGTTATAAATACACACACACACACACACACACACACACACACATACACACACACACACACACACACACACACACACACACACACACACACACACACACACACACACACACACACACACACACACACACACACACACACACACACACACACATACACATATATTCAAACTCGGACCCTGGTTCAGTGTGATACCCATGTGATACCTGACCCCAGTACTGTCCCCGTATTTTCCTACAGCTTTGAAATGTATGCATTCATACGTTACCTGGTACTGTCCTCTCTCGAGGTCTATGGTGATGGAAAGCCCTTGGTCAAGTTTTTCCTGGCTGGAGAAAACAGAGGACACCCAGGCCGTGCCGATGTCGTTATCGTTGATGTAGTTGAGCGGGTGGGCGTGTGGGTGGAGGCGGAGCACACGGTCGTTGGTGGTGTCATCAGCACAGTTAGAGATGCAGTACCTTTCTACTACAGGGTGCACTCTTGGATGGCTGTCAGGGCAGCGGCACGAAGACTGGATATGGAGCGGAGGGAATCTCGAAGAGTATATCTCCTCGATCTCCCTAAATCATACAGACATGGAAAACAATAGTGCTCATGAGAAAAAAATACATATATACACAGCTGAAACAAATAAGGAATAGGCAGATAAAAAGCAGATAATGCAGACCAACAAAAAGATTATTTTAAAAATACAACATACTAATATTATTTACTTTTTAACATTTAATTATGGTGCCTTCACATCGAAAAGAGGAAAGCACTATCTTTATGAGAAGACTGGATGCTGGCATGATGGAGATGATGTTCGGAGGAGGGAGAGGGAGAATTATTGTTTGGAATCTCCTTCCATTATCATATCAGGCTTAGACAATAATCTCACTATGGACCCAAGACACTAATTGAGGGTTGAAAGCTGTGAGCGACTGTGCTATACAGTGTGGGTGGCCACATGGAAGAACCATCATCCATTCTACTTAGAGCGCACAAGGTTCTTATCACTTTGCAACCTGCAATCACCCGACATAAATTCCATACAAGAAACATGATTTTGTTTGCCACTTCCTGTCATCGTCACTGTTTTATGACAGTTTAGAGATATGAATTATTTTGCTTTTTATGTCTAGAGTTACATATCGTCAAGAATTTATCTTTAAAATTAAACAACCCTGACAATTTCACATAACGACGGACTGAATAAATGAAGGACGGAGAATTGTTAAAGTATGCTGAAATAAGTAGAACAGTGAAGTTAAATAAAAAAATATTTAATAAATATAAAAATATAATATTATATTATAAAAATATAATAAAAATATTAAAAAAAGCACACACATACACACACACACACAAATTGGGTCTAAAAATATATTAGATTAATAAACAGATACAATTCTTTCCATAAAATTTGATATTTAATAAATATTTTATATATCAAATATTTCATAATCATACATTTACAAGGAGGATATGCAATAGTGTATACAATTCCGATTCTAAAAATCCAATTAAGTGCTCTCGCTGTGAATTAATACCCAAAAAGACCAAATATGACCAGCAATCCTCCCAGACATTAATCACCATGGCTGGTCTCTTACTCAGATTTTCTGATGCTTGGATGTCAATCCACTGACCTGTTAGTCAAAGTCTGGGGATAAAATCTGAAATCCTGCATCCTCCCGATGAATTGATTGCACCCTGGGAAAAAAAAAGAAAAGAAAGGAAATGTCAAAGGCTGCTATTGAGAAGAGTTTGCACGATCCATAGTGGTGAGAGGATTACCTTATCTCTGCCATTGTTTGGGGTAAAAGACACACTCGCTACATGGTGGATGGATTGTGCTTATTTGTAGCCGTGTGTTTAGGGGAATCCTGCTGACTCAGTGCTGTGGCTTAGTTACGGCACAGATACGGGCAAAACACCAATGGTTATGTTAGAAAAGGAAAAGAAATTACATCAGAGTATTGCAATGCTCTGATTCATAAATGCTTCGTTTGAGCGCAGTGTAATTTATATTACCCGCAAATGCAATACATGACGCTGAATAAACCATACTGGACAAACCACTTCACAAATCCCTACTTAGAGATTTCATGCTAATTTATGGCATCTTGAGAGAGAGAGAGAGAGAGAGAGAGAGAGAGAGAGAGAGAGAGAGAGAGAAATGGAAAGAAGAAAGAGAGAGAGAGAGGATATAAATGTTGGCAGATGTGTACACAGTTTGAAACTACAGCACTTCAAATGCATTCAATCAAGCTTTACTCGTGATCAAATCCAAAAACAAAACACATTTAACCCTCGAAGACTGGAAACCGAACCGGTTTGTGCTTTTCAAATCATGTTTCTCCAAACACCTTTTTCTCGTTTCTCACGTCAACATGAATAGAATAGGATTTCACAGACCTGGGCTTATGTGTGGAGAAGGAAAATGTGTAAACAGGATCAGGCTCATTCCCCCCCCACTCATAAAAATGTGATTTTTTTTGCCAAACTTTTCAGTGCAATATCATAATCAGCACAATGTCTACCAGGGAATGCTTTTGAACGCGAAGGAAATACTAAATACACATATTAAACTAAATACATATATTAAAATTTGCTTTCATTCAAATATTCATGTTGTATACATTTTGAATACAGCAATAAAAAAAATCACCAAACTATGAGCATCCTGCTCCACAACCATACTGTATATTCTCCATTTACCTTTCACATAATTCTTTAGAATCTGTTCTTTTTCCTTTAATAAACCCTTTCCGCAGCAATTGTATAAATCACAGTGTGTCCGATGAAATTGAAATGTATATGAGAGCACAACAGGGTGTGATCTATGCATATTACATGTAAATAGAGGCCAGTGGGCGTGAACTTATCCTTAGTGTAGAAAGTGGCTCTCCGTTAACTCGCTCTGCTCGACTGCCATTCAGGAAGATGAAGCTACTTTCATGTGCCATAACCTGATATTGTCAGCAAGGGCAAGGTGATTATAAGGACCCAAATGCAGACTGCAAGCCAGGGTTCAAAATAAAGTCTCTTTAATGAGGGGCAGGTAAAACAGCAGAAAGGCAAGGCAAAACCAAACACAAAAACAGATCAGTGGGAAAAGACCAAAACCAGGGCAACAAAAGCAGAGCAACAAATAAACCAAAACAGTCCAAAAATCCAAAAACAAACCAATAATCCAAAAGGCAGAACAGGAGTCCAGGGACAGGAAACAAGGCAGGACAGGCAGGACAGGACAGGGCAGGCAGGACAGGACAGGACAGGCAGGCAAGAGTTCTTCTCATTAGCAGGGGTTGCTAGTGTGATAATCCGGCAGCAGTCATTGTCCTTAAATAAGGAGCCCGGCGGGAAAACCGGCAAGATGGCCGCCGAACCGGAAGTGCGCGCCGCGAAAGTTCGTGCAGCCCGCTCGGTAGATTCTGACAGATATGGTATTTTAAGAGCCATATTTAAATATTTATCTTTAAATACTGCTTTTTATTCTAGGACTTTTCTCATCTTTCCAAGCAAAATAAAAACAAAAACCAAGTCCTTTATAGAAGTCCATTGCGTATTTATTATTGGGGCCAAGCACCTAAAGATGTCTATTCTATGACAAGATGTCTATTCTTATGATTTGAGATGTTCCTCCTCCTCTTCTTCTCTTTCTTCCTCTAATCACTTCTTTTGCTGGTTCTTTTCATATTTAATACATCATCCTAACATTTATTGCATGTTTACTCTTTATGAATGTCTAATGCTTACTCTTGCTGTTTCACAGTCTATGCACCTTGGTCCTTTGGTATAATGTGTAAATCATGTATAATGTGTAAAACAATATTGTTTTGTATAATGTGTAAATCTTGAGTTGAGATTATAACCCCATATTACTGGCTATAAAGCCATTTTTGGACCTGAAAGCCAATTCGGACCTTCACGGAGACGATGCTAAACCTGTGAGGATCTATAACAGATAGCTCTATATACAGCTCTACCTCATAACTTCATTATGAAGATGTCAACCTCAGAATTATTCTGAGGCATCTAGAGATCTCATCCGCATGAAGATCCCAAGCCATCTAGAGATATACCAGCTGCAGTCGGATCCAACTTCAAGAAGAATTCCGACCTTCGAAGAGGAGAAGTTGACTGCATGAACTTCCCAAGCCACCTAATGGTGTACCAGCTCCAGCCGGATCCCACCTCATCATGAAGACTTCAGGCAATCAAAGAAAAGATGTCGCCTGTATGAGGATCCTGAGTCATTTAGAGCTTCATTTGTGTGCCACCTCATGAAGATTCCAGACAGTGGAATTTGAAGGTAAATAACATCTTAATCAATACTTAAAAACACTCTACACATGCTTTTTTATCCATTATTGAAGTGACATGAAGGAGTTGCTTTTAAATCTATAATGATCTCAGCTGCTGAGCTTTCATGCTCCGGAGCTCCAGGTTCTACAGCTTTATAAGACTGTAGAAAGGACAATACTCATAATCACACACCCTGTCATGATATTTCTTACTCTGCTGTTTGTCAAGTGTTTTAATCACACTCGGTGTTACTCAAATGAAAGTCTAAGTTAGCTGTTCTTGCCACAGTCGTCCCACGGTGAATAATTCTATAATTCTACAATTCTTACATTCTGTAGCTCAAAAAAGATGCTTTGAGATGATGTCTCTCATTAAATGTGCTAGAGAAATATAATTTCATTGAAATCAGTTGTCTATGAATCTACGAGCTGCAGAGGAACTGTATATTCCTGATGTATGTCATAATATAATGGCTGCCCTTTTCTATAAATAAACTCATCAGACATTAATCATAACGGCGCGTTTGACACAAACATCCGGCTTCAGAGCAAAAGGATGTGGAGGTGAGGTATTTTTAGAAAGCGTCTCTGCCACGGGCTATTATATAAACGAGTTTTATCATTCGACACTTTCAGAAAGTGCTCGAGACACGTCCCCGGCGGCTCCTATGCAAACGAGCACGGGAGAAGCTCTGGATTGACCAAGCAGCTAAAAATATGATAAATCGGTGATCTGTAGGCACTTCGGATAGAACTTTATATGATTTTTATATATTTTTAAAAAAGGACATTTGAGCTGATACTGTCATTTATTCTTTTACTTCAAAGCAAGATTTTGGAGTTTCCTGCAAATGCAAATAATTGGTATAATTAAGGATATTATAAATGTCACAGATTTGAAACAAGAACCAATAAAGTCAAAGTACACTCGAATTTAAAGCGAGACGTAACACATGTCTAGTTGAAATTCCCTGACAAAGCAGTAATGGATTACCTCATCGGAATTAAAAATGGATTGGGGGAAATTTGTCATCATAATAAGAACACATCCGTGGAGGATCCCGAGTGAAAATTCAAGTGCATGAGCGTCCCAGAAGGAAATTAAAGTAACAGAATTGACATCCATTTAGTGAGTGCCATTCACAGATACGTATTCAAATGCATTTTTTTTTTTACTGTGGGCATTGCAGAAATCCCATCTCATCTCATTTATGAACAGATTATGTGTGGCCATATGGTCACCCCTGGCCTATATAAATCCCCAGATTTGATTAGTTGCTGGCTTACGGATCTTTCGAAAATGAAAAACTGTGGCACCTTTGCAGATTAGTGTGCCCTTTTTCCTCTTCCAATTCAACTAAGAAGAAAATGCGGCATGTGTAAATTCATTTAAAATAAGGCCAGAATTAATTTAATGTACTTTTATATACAACTCGGGAGTTACCTGTGTTCCATTTCCCCTAATAATAATGGGATATGACAGGAAATCTACAATACAAAATATATTTATACCAAATATAGATTTCTGGAGTACACCAAGTGTACTACTGGGTATTCTAAAGCTGTCTGGTGCAGGAACTCCCAACTATCGCAAGCTAATGAAACATTTATTTAAAAAAAAAAAAAAAAGACAAAACAAACAAACAAAAAATGTATTCATATGAAACTTTGAAACGTACCTTGGGAATTCTGGCCAATCCATACTAGAGTGTCTGATGTGACATCAGCGACTGGACCTAGAAGGGTTTTGGTGTCGAAGGCTGTACCGTCTTCCTCTTGCCCATTGAAGAACAAGCTCATACTTGTTCTATGTACCTTAAATCCAACAAAAATGATATATTAGCAAAAATCCCTACTGATCTACTTATGAAGTCCAAAAGTTCATTTAGTACCAGGGAAGAAAATCTGAATTTTAATATAGATTTTACCATTTTGCAATTTGCTCTGCCACTCAAAAGTCACAAATGATGTATATTAAATTACAAGAGTTGATAGAAAACCTTTAAAATGTAAAATAAAAAAGTCGTATAAAGTTTTTTCTTTTCCTTTGCCTTTGCCTGGTGACTCTGTGTGCCTCTTTTACCAAGATAAAGAGTCCTCCTATCACATTCACATGTTCACAGCTTCCTTAGCTTCTTCCTTCCTTCCTTCCCAAAAAAAAAAAAGTTAAAAAGGTGGAAGGAAGTGAAGTGAAATTCCTGGAGGATGAAGGAAGCGCGAGACAACTGGCTGCCTCGAGGATCCTTAAGCCGCGCTCTTTCATGACGGCTGATTGAAGACTGGTGAGAGGCCGTTCTCGAAATCTCAAACCGGCCCGATGACTTGCTTCTTGAGATCTGAAGCCCACGTCAGAGTGATGTAAATGAACCCTGAAGTGCTTCCATCTATTTAGCAGCAACAAAGGCTGGTGAAAAATGGGGTACGGTGCGAAAACAGTTTAGCTGTGTTGGTTATAGGCGGTATGTCTTTGTTTGAATTTTTTGCCTCGGGTAAGTTATATATTAATCTTTAACGATTAAAAGCTATTTTGGGACTCCTCTTGGGTCCATATTAGTCTTACAGGAATATATGCAAAATACTCATCCCTTATAATGATACTTTACATGGGACATCACAATGAAAGATTGTGCTAATCCATAAGACTCAAATCTAATCACATTTTGACCAATATAGTATTTAATGTGCAAAAAAAAAGCCCTACAAATATTTGTTTTAGCAAGCGGCATGTTGTTTGAAATTGTATAAAGGTTCCTTTCGAGCGTCTGTATGTTGCGGCGTCTTTGCCCGGTGTACAAGAAAAAAAGCCTGTTAGTTGAACAGCTCAGCACCGCAGGAGATTATTAACCGGCCATTCTCTGGAGCTTTTAGCAACTTCATAATCAGCAGGTGCTGACATCTTAAAAGCCGCTCTCAGCTTTCAAACCGAACCAGGCATATTTGGTCTGCGCAGGGGGAATTACCCCCAAAAAGCGCTACAAATTTCGGTGATCGCTTTTATGACTGGTGGAATCGGGACTCCAACCAGCATCAGAGCAAGAACGCCTGCTGAAACCCACCGAACGAACACAAAAGCTCTAACACGGTGAAAACGATTTTGTTCGAGGGAACGCTTACAAATACCCGTGTAAGTAGAAAACAAAAAAAGTGAAAGGATGAGCAAAACCGTGTGTACAGGTGCACTCTGGGAAGAGTCATTCCAGGAGAGAAAAAAGACTCACCACTGAGTAAAGGCCATGCGGGATTAGTAAGCATCACTCGTGAGCCTAAAGCTACCCGAACTTCCTGCTACTTGCATTAGTATTAAGTTTAAAGAGGGTTTCGAATTACAGTAACAGTGCCCTCTGCGTTTCACACTCTCTCCTTCTTGTCTGCACTGCACTGTACGAGGGCTGAAGGGTAAAAATGACGTACAAGTGCGGGGCATCGTCAACACTTCTCAGGTAGGAAAATCCATCGGCTGACATTAAAAGCGCGACTCCTTTATACACTGTATATGTCTCAGATGCACTTACAAAGACAGAGTTTTCAAGAAAAGCTGGACATCATCAAAAGGAACAGTTCAAAACAGTTTAGCTTTTTTTCCCTATTGAAATGCACAAATATACACAATTTTAACTTCCAAAAAAAAAACTATGGGAAAAAATGCACCAAAATGCACAGAAAAGCTGAGGGTCAGCTGTGGCTACAGTGAAAGGAATGTGTCTATTGTATGCATTAGGTTTCTTGCTTTATTAATTCCATTCCTTCTTGCTGTATGATAATCCTGAATGCAGAATCTGTGATGCAGTAGTGTGCTATACTGCTTTTCTCTACAACACTGACGATTTCTAAATTGTGATGTCGTAATAATAACGATAGTAGGTTGATTTATGTAGGGCACCACTTGGGTATAAACAGTTCACAACTGTTATAGTGGAAATAATGTGGATCAAAATATATATGTATAATGGGCACGGTGGCGTTAGTGGTTAGCACGTTCACCTCACACCGCCAGGGTACGGGTTCGATTCCCATCTAGGCCATGTGTGTGTGGAGTTCGCATGTTCTTCCCGTGCCTCAGAGGGTTTTTCTCCGGGTTCTCCGGTTTCCTCCTGGTCCAAAAACATGCACGGTAGGTTGATTGGCACCTTGGAAAATTGTCCCTAGTATATGAATGTGTGTGTGTGTGAGTGTGTGACAGAGTGTGTGCCCTGCGATGGGTTGGCATTCCATCCAGGGTGTATCCTGCCATAATGCCCATAGACGCCTGAGATAGGCACAGGCTCCCCATGACCCGAGGGAAGATCGGATAAAGCGGTAGAAGATGAATGAATGAATGAATATATTTATATAGCAATGCAATGTTTTTTCTAAATTAAATTTGTATTGGTTTATTGGAATGCATCTCAGAAATTATAAACTGATAAAACTGAACCTCTATTTGATGACTCTAGGGACAAACCAGAGAGCAGTGTTTTATACCTTCTAAATTTAAGAATAAAAAAAAAGAATGTCTTTTTTTTACAAGTATATCTAACTTCAAATGCCACAGCTTTATATCAAAAATGATGTTTTGCCCTTTTGACCTGGCCCATAAACCAGGGCAGAGACACGATCCGAAAGTGTCGCTGAGGCACCTTCAGCAGCCTGAGTGACAAAGCGCTCCATGATAAAGCCCTTTCCATTTCAGCGCTGGACGAGCTGTCAGGGCGCCCGAGAAATATTCCACTCCGGATGAGGGTATCAGCGCAGGCAATCCCCAGCTTTTTCAGAGCATGTTGCTGATACCTGCTGAAGCCTAACCCTTCTATCTATGTGTGTGTATACGCACACACACACACACACATGTACACACACACACACACACACAAGGATGTTTTATTTACAGCTTAGCCCTGAGCCCCAGTGAGACAGACTCTTATCATTTAAATGAAGCAAAACTGTTTCCTTACTTGTAATTTGTTACATTATCCCATGTATCCGAGCGCGACTCGGGCCAATCATTTGAAATATAGCCGTCTGAAACGGAACGCGGTTGGAAATCGTGCGCTGATGCATCGGAGTCGGCTGGAGCCGGACCCTCTTTCTTTCTTTCTCACCCTCTCTCTCTCTCTCTCCTCGACGTCGGCCATTACACAGCGGAGGAGGCGGCTGACGAACAGCCAATTTTCCCTTTATCACATTAGTGCAGCCATGAGAGAGACGCATTTGTTCTACTCAAGTAGGCTAACGCTACAATTACCAATCTCATATATACATGCTTTATATCGGCCCTTCCTTCTCCGTGCAACGAGGGTGGCGGCGATAAATTAGCACTCGCGTGACAGTTTATTTAAGAAAAGAAAATTGTCTCTGTGGCGTGGGAGAAGGCGGAAATATATAAGCCGACGTGTCAGCGCTTTTAATAAAGGTAATAACTCTTGGAAGGCTATGCTTTGAGCAGAAAGCATATCAGCGATCTATTTCCTTCTCTCGCTTTGCTCGCCGTGACCGAAAGGAACGCGAATAATTTTTGGGGGTTACCAGCTTGCAAGACTGGGCTTCTGACGCGCTCTTCCACACCCTGCTGTGGCTGTGAAAAATGTCTACTCTTAGTAAAATAAGTGCTTTTTTTCTCGTCCCAAAGCTTCTTGTAAAGGCGGATGATTTTTTTTCCTCACACTGATTTAAAATAATTTTATTTTTCTGTAAAAATATGTCAAGTTGTAAAATAACAACAAAAACAAATCCCCATGACTTTCCTTCTTGAGTGAGAATGCATGGTCATGAAGGAGCTTCACAAAGCTGTAGAAATCAGACAGTAAAAAAAAACCCTGACAAATAATTTCTCCTTGTTGACACCAAAACAGCTGCTTTGGTCTCTGACAGCAAGACTTTAGCAGCAGTTCATTTTTATCTTTTATGAATCTTAATCTCTATGAATAAAGCAATGAAGTACCAAAGGCCCAAATCAGACTACTATCTGAGGAACTCAAAATGATGTTCCTCAAACCGATCAAAGAGGTTCAGCACCACCATTAAGAAACACTATAAGCACATAACTAGAGTTTAGATTTGGTGGTAGTTTTTAAAGTACCTTCTTTTCCCCAAGAATACCCCGTGAATACGATGTTCATTTATTCTCACCGAAGAACAATTTCAAGTGGCTTGCTTTTTTTCCAGAATCTGGAGGAAACTCGCTCATTCATTATCCAACCAGTCACAAAATAGCCAAATTGCTGCTAATTAGCAAACTATTTATCATCTGAAGTAGCATTTCTGGATTTCTATTGCCATTAAGAAGGACAGAAGAGAAATAGAAGTTCATTATTGATCTCTTGGTGTTGCTCTGTCCTCACGACTGCAGTAGAAGATGCATTTGATTAACACAAGACTTATTCAAATTCAGAGCAGCGGCTAACAAATTTGAATAATCCGGCAATACCTACGTATGCTTGCTTTGCATGCATGCTTACGGCATGAGAATGAAGGTGAACCAGGTTAAGTGTAAAACAAGGTCCCGTGGTTCTAAAGGGGAGCAGTAAGAAAGAAGGGAAAACATTTGCGGTAAAATGGAAAGAAAAAAAGACTCATTGATGGTGTTTATCCTCATGTATTAATCAGATAGCCTGAAATAACACTGAAAACCTCAATAATATCTGAATATGAAGAAAACATCCAAACTATAATACTTCAATTAAGCTGATTTAGTCCAAATTTGCTGTTACAATAACCTTGAGTTTAGAGTTCAATACAGGCAACGATCCACTCCAACCCATGTGAACACTATCTTCATGAAGCTGGCTTTGTGCACAGGACCATTGTCATGCTGGATCAGGTTTAGATCTTCCTAGTTCAAGTGACATAATAACACATACAGATAATCATGTGCCTTCAGTTTGTGGACGAACCAAATATAGTATTTGTAGCAACATGAAGTAAATAAAATCCTCTTTGTTGAAGGAGGAGCACTGAAATGTGTCATGTTTCTGTACAGCCACGTTTTAGTAAATAAATTACTACCATTACTATATATATATATATATATATATATATATATATATATATATATATATATATATATATATATATATATATATATATATGCTATATATGGCGTGTCCTAAGACTCCTCCCAGAATGACTATACTGCGCACTATACACAATGCAGACATGGGGCCAAAGTGGCACGCTCAGACCATCCGTCTCCTGACATGCCTCAGATTGAGGGCGGTGCCTGACCACTGCTGAGTTCATTCCCCAACCCAAACACACACACACACACACACACAAAACACCAGCACTAGACATCTCTCGTGTGGATTTCGTAGCTCTTTAAAACGAGTGAAACATCTTGGAGAAGTCTGGGCGAGTCACCTTGACGTATATCTCTATCTGTCACCAATGATAACAACTTGATAAACAGGTGCAAGTTGGCTGTGGACTTAAACAAAGGCACCAGCACATCTGTAGAATGCAGCTGCTCCATCACAGCCAACGAGACATCACACACCAGGAAGTTCTTCATATCAGCCTACGGCCAATTACCAGGTTTTTAAGATGTCTCCCACTCTGAGGTGACTGATTTATGTATAGCCACTGCGGATTCTCTTGGACCTTCATCTTTAAGAAAAAAAAATGTCCCTTCGAAGATTCCACGGTCCAAAATACAAAATACCTGCATCTGTTAATCAAACGCTATTCAGTGTTTTACTGCATTTCCACGAACTTGACTTACATTTATATCATTTACTGAGCGAACAGCAACAATTTGGACAACCCCAATAATCAAACCTTCATCCTTTCTCTCCTGTTAAAGTCAGTTTTTTGGAACTCATGGCAGCCCACACTAATTTGCTGTCAAGATTTCGGGGTGATTTATAAAGTGTCCGTGGCCTTTCAGCTCCGGGCGCCTGCGGAGAGAGTGCCGGGGTAGGGTGGAAGCACTTTTTTTTTGCCTCTGCTCACCTTGCTTCACCTTCATGGATGCTGCCAATCAGTCTCCATCACTCGGGGTGAAATAAACCACTTGGAGAGGTCAGCTGACCTGCGGCCAGAGTCCGAGAGAGCAGCCTGATGCTGGCGCTGTCGTCTCCTGTGCCAGAGGTATCTTCTACTTCGACCAAAAGTTTATTCACAGGACATTATCAGAAACCTCTTCTAGGTTGGAGCCACAGCTTGTTGGGTACAGTTGCGTTTAAGAACCACACACATAACACAACTCAACAGCCTCTAGCACTGGGTCCCTATAATAATAATAATAATATATTAATAAACAACAATTCATCCTCCATAGTTGCATGAACAAACCACTCCAAGGCTTCTTTTAGCCTGTGTGCTCTTTTCTTCGCCCCATTGGCCGGATACTTGAGGAACAACGCAGCCATTACTAATTCCTCCTCCCACCTCGCCACGATTCCAAGACGCCTCTGGCTGGAGGGGATTGGTCAATGGACTGGCTGGCCTACATTTCTTTGGGTAGTAGGGGGGGGGGGTGTTCATGGGAAGTGATGAGCCATGTGCACATTTGAGTTAAGAGCTCAAGACTCAGGCAGCTCTTGGACAAAACATCTTCCCTGGAACACACACATCGCAGAGGCATAGCACACAATCGGCAGATCGAAACCTCCCAGACAAGGCCTAACCCCTGGTGGAAGCTGTAATTGTGCGTGAAAACGTTGTGGGATTCTCTCAAGTGTGAGTAGCCAAAAGAAACTCAAAGGAGAAGTGCATTACAGACTGCTTTATCCGTTTTCAAACCTGCTTCTAATCAGGTCAAAAACAAGATCTGATTCTGTTCACAGGATACTATCGGAGGCTACATCAAGTGGAGAAAAATTGTGTTCAGCTACACAATAAAAAGCTTTTTTTGTCTATTATTTATCTTATTTATGATGATCCCAGAATTCCTGCTTTTTCTGGAATAGGCCCTGAAAGTATTTTTTTCAAAGTATCTTCTGCGATTCGCGCTAGATCTCCACAATGGTGTCAAAATGGTGAGCTGGATCTTGGTGGGGCAAAGTCATGCCAATCATTGTTCTTTGATGATCATCTTTTGTCATTTTTGGGGGTTGTTGAAGAACCTCCTGATCTCTCGTCGTCTTACTGTGAAGGTTTACTCCGCGGGATGTGCCTGTACCACTCTCAACACCTTGAACGCCTCGTTGCAGAATCTCGTTATGTCAAATGAATGTTATGTGAAGCAGAAGTTCACATTTGCTCTTTGTTCTTGCTGTCCGTGAGTAAGAGGTAACACATGTGGGAATAACACTAGTGAGCAGCATTAGTTGATTACAATTGAAACCTCTTATATTCAGTGTACATTAGTTACAGGGGTCTAAAGATTTTACATTTAAAGAACTCGTGTCCAGCATCCAAACCTCAGCGGTGAATTCAAATCCAAGAGCTGAAAAATGAGCTCCTAAACAAGACCAAACAAAACCTGGCAAACACGAGATACATACAAGCTGTTGGCTGGTGATGATCATGACATCACTTGTAACACTCCGTTACATCGAAACGAGCCTTAACCTCTGTGACCTGGAGCATTCTGTTACGACACCCTAAACCCTGCACCTATTAATGTAGAGTTGCAAGATGACAGCCTTGTTTCGACACAGCGTCTTCTTTCAAAACTTTTCCTCTTCCAACACTCGGCCTGACCAACTGAAAAGAGAACATATCCTTCGTGGCGGGTTTTACGTTCCCACGTGAAATCCCAAGCCACTCTTGATCTCGGTATCCGCTGTGAGGACGACAGCCGATGACAAGTTGCGCTCCAAAACAATCGGCTCGAGCTCGCTGCTACGTCTTGTCTTGACTTGTCATCAAAAAAGGGGGCCTCATGAAAGTGATATCGTTCTTCTCTTCTCCTCGCTTCACTCCTCGTCTCATTATAATCGCTAGGGACAAGCACCTGCAGATCAGCTCCTCTGTTCTTCTTCCTTTTCCCCGACCCCTTCTAAACACTCTAATGTATTCTTTTTGAGCTCCATACTACGTCTAACATCCTAGACCTTCTAGGTAAGACATCGGCCTGTGTCTGACACTAGTCCCTGCAAGATTTAGAGCAGGAACAAAACCGGCGTAAAAGAGAATAGATACAGACGGCATACATTAGTACCGGGGATGACAGAATCGCTTCTATAGATCGGATTTGGCACAATCCGATCAGACGATTTCTTTTATCTGGCTAATACGCAAACGGGACGAGGATGTGAGCCACATTGAGTTGCAGGGAAAATAAAAACACAGTGAAGTGAATCATGTCAGTCTTGCAGTATTTTTTTTTCCCCACAATACATGTCTCTGTGTCATGAGGGACTAAAAACACTTAACAGTACATCACGCAACCATCGACCATCGAAGATAAGCGAAGGCAGATAGTACAAGTGCGAGATTGGCTTCACACACTAAACACACACTTGAAGAAAAGTGAAGCTAGCGACCACTTTTTCTTTTGCTGCTCATGCTGTGTCAAAGGCCGGTTCTACACACTTGAGTTGTGTGTGTTATAGCCTGATGACCTTATACACAACTCCTGTTTTTTTGTTTTTCGCACCATTTCTGAGTGGAAACTCGAGACACACTCTAGAGAGCTGGAGATCTTTCTGCACTTTCTGGAATACTCAAACCTGACCATATGGCCTATATATGTGTGTGTGTGTGTGTGTGTGTGTATGTACATATGTACATATTATATATCTATATATATCTATATATCTATATATATTATATATATATATATATATATATATATATATATATATATATATATAATAAATATATATGTTATACTGGTGCCACATGATATTGACTTCTTAATTGTTCATCAAATCAGGAACTAATCAATTACCAAAATAAGCAATAGCGACAGTCATACTATTAATCGGTATCGGTATCGGCCTTCCAACCTGCTGTTCGCTACGTGCAATTCTGTTATAGCTCCCGTTCTGAACAAGACATCAGTATCAGCACAGCAGTAATTCGGAACAAAATGTCAATAGTGAATTGTGCTGTAAATCTGACTGCACACAGAGCACCGTGTAGAGCAAATGGCTCAAGATAGGCCCATTTTCTCCATATCATATACCAGTTAGCCTGCAGATGAAAGTCCAACTGGGCAGCTAAGATAGGTCTAAGAGCCCGAGACAAGGCCGATACCCAGCAGGGAACTTATTACCTATGAATTGTGGGTAGGATCTTATTATCATAATAATGTTTTCGGTCCCCGAAGTCAGCCGGCTATTCATAATCGGAACGGGTGCAATTTAAAGCTACAATAATCACTGCTATTGAAAGATAATACTCTCTGCAGACGGACCTCTCTATGTTCGCTTACAATGCTGATGATGTCCCAATCTCTTCCATCCCCTTTTTTCCTCCTCTTTCATTTACCAACACGTAGATAGCGCCACTCACTTACAATGCTGAACAATGCCAGGTCTGTAAGACTCATGGGCCAGTCTCTGCGGAAAAAAATGCAAGAGGCATTAAAAGAATTCACAGGCTGATTAAGAAACATCACGGTGCATATCAATCATTTCATCCCAAGCAGTGGCCACAAACTGCATCTGAATAAAATTACCCTCGCGCAGAACCAAAACGCCAATTTTTCACGCGCCCGTTTACAGACGTTTCATCTTCAACCTGGTTATATCATCTGCTGGGTTCTGGTACTAATTACGCAGGGAAGAATGGCACCGCTCTTGTTCCCTGCCCTCGATGCCCCTTGCAGCTGTGAGAAAACAGATGTTTACCCCTGTAATTAACGCCTTCCATTCATGCATCTTATCCGGGTCGGAAATCTGTTGTGACACGAGGTTCAGCGTGAACCTGCTGCGGCTTTTCTGATGCGATATTAATATCAATATCTTCTGCCGAGCTAATTACCGAGAATATGGATGGACAAGGATTAGTGCCCGCCACAGCCGCCTCGTAGATGAGGTCTGATCAAGCAGATTATAGTGTTTCATAGTGTTGGGGTCTGTGCCAAAAGCGATCCGTCGGCTCTGACACAAAACGATGCGTTGTACCTTGAAAGCGGTGGCGAGGTCGGAAAATTCTTCACCGCTCCCTTGAATATGTTTCATGACCTGGAGTGCAGGGGGTACAAAAACAGCCCAGAGTGAATATACATCATACCTGTAAAGACAAGTGCGTCCAGTGGTTTCTTCGAATGCGGCCTGCGGTGCCTATGGCGATGGAGAAGTTTTGGCCGCTTTGAACGCTGTAGTGGAGCTGGACGTCCGTTTCAGAAACAGTCAGGAGAAACACCAGCCGGTCCACGCTCCTCTTATCGATCACAGTCCTGTCGAAATACACCGTTTAAGGATCTAATAAATGCGATTTCATTTCAGTGCTGTGATTACAACGGGATAAAAAATATCCGCTGGTGATAAATATCTGATCGACATTTTTCAAGCTTAATGGAACAAGGACCAGGTTTGTACACGATCTGCTTTACCTTATTAAATTAAATTGTGCATAATTGCTCCTTATGAAGACAGGATCGATACAATACAAACTCAAATTGTACTTCTCAGATCCCTGACTGATGAGTTGCCAAATTTGGCACACACACACATACCTTCCACTTCGTCAGGACGTTCAAATCCTGACTTTCGGCTGAGAATGGATGCAAACATGTGATGTTAAGTACCTGACATAAAGAGGGGCAGGAGTAAACAATCAATAGCGCATTGATGACCCACTATCATGCTCTGCAGGAGAGTTTTACTGTGGTACAAAATGGCCCCGGCGTCTAAAATGAGCGTCACTCTGACATTTAGCCCCCTTATATCGATATGTTCCATTTGCTGTTTCTTGTTAGTGGAAACCCTCCTTATGTACTGTCAAATGAAATGCCATTATTGCCGCTTTATAAGAGAAACAGGAAGCGTTTATGAACGCGGGCTGCTGCGTCCAATAAATCATAAGTGGTTTTTTTTTTGCATCGAGCCCGGCCTGGACCTCACCTGCAAGTCACACTTTCCTGCATGCTCTACTTGCAATTAGGCCGAGCATCTCCGCTGGGGAAATGCCAGCACTTTAGCATTCACTAAGGCTCGCGCTTGCGAAGCTGCATATTTTTCTGTCACGTTGGCGAGGAGAAGTGCTCCGCTTCGTATTAAACCGAGTCCCATTAATTCACTAAGAGAAGAATTAATCAACACGTAGGCTTGTTGTCACTGCGGCTGCCACTTCAGGGCGAGAATTTCAGGCGCTCTAGCGCCGCTCGCCTCGGACCCGACTCAATTATTTATTTTTGTTGGAGACTGCGCGCATGCGACTTGTCTCCCTTTTCATCCTCTGCACTTGATCTAAAATGTCCAAGCAGGAGCTGTTCTTCACGGTGTCTCTCCCTCCCGTCCTTTCATCCTCTCACTCACTTTCAACTATATCATTTTCTAGGCCGTGAAAAAACAAAGTGGCCTTTGAGATGATACTCCTTTTTTTCACCACCGCCTCCCCCCAAAACCACCTTGTGAGAGCTCGGAAAACACTGCAGCAATTTCGTTTCATTGATCTAAAACTGGCCACAGCTGCTCTTGTTTGGGATGGGGGGGGGGGGGGTATACAAGGTGAGGGGGAAATGAGGAGCTTTTTCCTTCCCAACATGACAAGAAGAGCATATTACAAATTAAATTCAAACTCACACAGTGACTTATAAGCACCAGCATGTGGTCTATTGTTCTTAGGCGAACATATAATATAGTTCCACGTTCACCTTGCTGATGTTTTATCGCGGTTCGAGTTTTCAGTACAAAGGAAAGGACGTAAGGGGGGTGGGGGGGTGGGGGTGGAGTAAGAGTGTTATTCTGTTGGCAAAACAAATGAGTAAGCTTCTCCGGATTTGGTTTGAATTCAAAAGCTCTCTTAGTGTCCTGAGTTGATCGAATCGGTGAAGAGAAACTGATCTGCCCTATTAAGCTCAGATATTAGTTGGAAAGTGACAGCAAGTGCTTTGTGTTGAACATGTTAAGGTGCTCAAGTGAAAGGTTCGAGCAACGGAGCTACTTACATTACAGAGGCTTCTTCAAGTTTCAGCCAAACTGTTAGGGTAAATGATCCGGCTAGTCCCAGGTACGGAGCCGAGTGCGAAGCCAAGCAGGCACTCTGGTTTCGAAACACGAAGCTAACAGAGCCCGCCTCAGAGCCCGGGCGCAAATCCTGGCTCTCGCCCGTTAGACACGTATCCCCATCACCGTCAAGGAGGTTAGTATGGTGCGGTGTGGACGAGCGATACGGGCATTCCTGGATGCAGAACTGCTGGGAGCAGGTGAGGAAGTCATCCTGAGAACGGGCGGCCTGGCAGAAGGTGCTGCGCTCTGCATCGCCACACGTTGCATCATTTGGCGCAACACTAACGTATTTGTAGGCTGCGATATTCTCCAACTTGGGGAAGGAACCCTGAGGTGCCACAAACCTTAGGGCGGTGAGAACACCCAGGGTGTACACGAATAACATTGTCCCTTTGGGTCTAAAGCTCCAAAACATCCTGGGCGGTAGATACATTATTAGTCATGCTTGAAATGACATTTTCTTTCATTCGTTTTCCTAAAGAAAGTTGTTGCCAGATTGTCGACCCTCATATAGTTAGATATTTAGGATTGTTGATTGTTACAATCTTTTAGTCCTGGAACGTCCTACAGGGGGAAAAAGAGTGTGGGAGGGGGGGGGGGGGGGGGGGGGGTTGGGGGGGGGGGGGGTGGGGGGGGGGGCAAGGGGGGGGGGGAGGGGGGGGGGGGGGGGGGGGTGGGCAACAGATGAGACATTTTTTAAAACAGGCCATCACATAGTAAAAGCAAGTCCATGCTGCAATAAAAAACTGACTCCATTCAATATGTTAATGATTAGAAACCACTGGAATAACATCACTGTTCAACATACATACATACATACATATTTGCATTTACATTTGCAGCATTTGGCAGACGCTCTTATCCAGAGCGACTTACAATTGAGCAATTCAGGGTTAAGGGCCTTGCTCAAGGACCCACTAGTGACAGCTTAGTGGTGGTGGGGTTTGAACCCATGATCTTTCCGGTTCCAGAGTCCAACACCTTAACCACTGGGCTATCACCACATACATACATACATTTTATATAAATATATATATGGGCTGTCAATAGATTAATATTAATGTATTAATATTTAATTACAATTACACATTTTCATCTGTTTAAAAGTATCTTTAATTAATACTGTTCACGTTTTTAATACTGTAATCAACAAGGGCAAGTTTATTATCATTAAACTCAACGTTGAGCAAAATATTCTTGTAAGGGTTTCAAAGTAATGATGGTGTTTGAAATTGTATAAATCATCAGAAATCACCAAATGAAACTTTTGCTGTTTCAATACAGACTCTTTTAATCAGTATTGACTTGTTGTATCAGTAAAACAAATGTGTAGTGTTTAAAATGTAATCTTTCAGTCGAGCTGTAAAGAAAAGACGTCGTGAATAAACGTGCTTTGTGAAGGTTTTAAATGCGGCTCATTTATTTGAATGAATTAGTATTTTTTTAATAAATAAAATCATCACAAAGAAATGGGCCCTGCATTAATCGCACATTAATCAAATTATTGCCAGTAAAATGAATTTGTGTTTACGTGTTACCAATGTATATAAACAAACATGTTCAGAAAACAAACATCAAGGACAAGGATGTTTCCAAAATTGTTCTGGGACAGTGGGAGCATTTCTACAGCATTTGAACAGGTAAATAAAAATAGGCAAAAATATATTGTATATATATAGATATAATATATATATATATATATATATATATATATATATATATATATATATATATATATATATATATATATATTATATATATATATATATATATATATATATATTCTATATATATATCTATATATATATATATATATATATATATATATATTTATATATCTATATATTACTATTTTACTATATTGACTTTTAGTGTCCCCAAATGAGGATGGGATTTGAGTTTAGTTCCCCTTGAGTTTTTTTCCTCACATTATATAAGAAACATTTTCCTTGTCACTGTCACCTCATGAGGCAAAAAAAATACACATTAATTTATATATAAGCACATAAATTCATATATACTATCTTTTCTACGGGTTTTAAAGCAGTTTGGAGACAAAAACTCTACAGAAATTAAGTTGTATTGAGTGTTTATTGTACCTAAAGGCCTGACATTTTTCAGCATGTTTAATCAACTATTATACCATTTAATCGCTAAATGAGAAGGTAAAGTATCATCATTCAAATAGTATTAAGTGTTTACTGTGAAAAAAAGCCCAAATTAATTGTTAATTTTAGGGATAAATCATCAACAGGTGACTGTCACGTATCAATAGTCAACACTAGCTCGTATAAGCGTCCATATAAATTCGCTGGTGTAGAATTATAAACAAAATACGTCTAATAATAATAAGTGGAAGATTCCTTCCTGTTTACCTACCTCGGTGAACGCGCTGAACACAAACACAAACACAAACACAAACACATTCGGTGACTGAGCGCAAAAGCAGATTAGAGTAAGTTTGCCATCTGGTGCGCCTTCGCAGAGCTCGAGCGCTCTTTTCCCAGTCAGCGCGTGCGTCGGCGTGCACGTGCGTTAACCGCGCGCGGAGTAGCGCTTCACTTCAAAAACAGCAAGCAAGCACCTGTTGATATCAGTAGAAGGGTCTCTCTCTCTCTCTCTCTCTCTCTCTCAGGCTTGTATGACAGCAGTGTACGGTATGATGAACCCACCTGAACCTCCACCCCTCCTCTCAGTGCGCTTGGTCTCGTCCTGCTGGGCTCAAGGACGCCGCCGCATGTCGCCAAGCAACCAGCGGCTGGACACACAGGGCTGCATTCAGGTGCAGGACCGAGGGGGGACGTGGACAAAAGGATTAGGGTAGGGCGGTGGATGGAGTACATATCCACCCCCCCCCCCCCCCCCCCCCTCCCTCTTCCCTAGAGTGTGTGACAAAGAGGATTAGGGTTAATAGAGTAACAAACAACTTTGATTTCACTAATGAACATCTAACTTGCACACAACGGAATACTACTTAAAACATGTTATGCTATTCGATAATCTTCAGTCCTCTCTGATATCATACAACTTAACGATTCTTCGTAATAATTGGGCGTTAAGCCTGAATCTTGTTTAAATGTACTGCATGGGTTTTTGACAGAGATCAAGTCATCCTCAAATCACTGAACCCTAAGCGATCATAAACACGATCGGTATCATAAATATGATATTGGCTAACATTGGACTCAGATCGTTTTGGTAAAAGTTCTTTAGGTTTCTCTTTCAATCCAGAGGCAAGCTAATAAATTCCCAGTGGCTTGTGGGAAATGTAGTCCCGTGTGGATGTCTGGCAAGAAAAAAAAAACTGGCAGAAAATAAATTCAAGGATTCCTTTTGTAAAGATTTGAATCGAAAGCAGCTCTCGCTTTAGTGAACACAGACAGGATAGTGTAACCACTTTTTAATGAAGTGCGCCTAATGACCTAAAGCAGCTTAGTGCACTAGCCTAATAATCAATAAAGTACAGCAAGGCCATAGCCAGAGAGCGGATTCCACTTGAAACATGTCAGGAGTGGAGTAACTGCGTACTTTTTCTCTTCTGTTGCTGTTAAAACACACACCGGCACTGTTCATCACCTCCGAGGGATCAATACCGGGGGCGTGGATTTAGTGCGCCGTGTTTAGACGACAACATTATGAAGTTGTAGCAATTTCAGGTCCTAAACCCACATAATGCTGGATTTTTATTTGCTTTTGCACCATGTGTACATTACCCCACTGTTTCATCATGATATAGTGTTAAAAAAAAACAAAACAGCTCACTGATTCCAATAAGACATGGTGATTAATCCTAGTAACACTGATCCTGCGCTCAAACACCAAAAAAAAGGTGCTCGGAATGAAAACCGGTATTAGAATTAGCATGATCTTAGCTTCAGTCCACACCGATGGCATGCAAACGAACGGGCGCCATTTCTAGACTTCGCATTCCGATCACTGCAGAGACAAACTCTGGCCAGTTAACCCGCTCACGTGGACCAGACACCTCTGCTAATTAATGAAGCCTGCGTTCCACAAACAGCAGATTTCTTCCCAATCCACCTCCCTGCGGTGTGCTTCATTATTTATACCTCAAACAGACTATTATTTTTTCCTTTCATCAGACAGAAATGCCATCTTGCTCATCCAACATGGTTCATTTGCATAGAATTCTTTTGCTTAGAAAGGTCCTGATAAGCAAATGGCAAGAGAATGGCAGACATGTACATGTTTTTTGCTAAGTTTATGAGTAAATAAAGACACATTTCACAATTTATGTTTATTAGTGGTTTATGTTTTTAGCGGTGTTTAGGTTACTATTTACTGATCCCAATCTTCATAAACGCATATATTGCTGTGGTTTGTAAATGATTACATGTATATCATTAGGCTGATGCTTATATCTAAAAGGTACCAGCAGTGGCAATGCTCGGACTCAATGCTAAGTGATCTATTTTCTCAGCCACTGACCTACCTTACTGTTTATACTGAGCTATTGGTGGGTACGGGTTTTGTTTAAACACAGCAGTAGCAATGCTGGTATTTGAACTCACAACCTTTCCCAGCTCCCCATGTTATTTCTTGCTGCTCAATAGACCAGGTTATATGGAATCTCCGCAAGTCACATAAATGACTGACAACAAATCTGATCTAGAATAAAAGCTGGCTTTGATTGGGAAAAAAAACCAAGTCGTTAATCTACTCAAGATCCTTTGCATGGTCGACATTTTGAAAACAAACAAACAAACAAACAAACAAACAAACAAAACCCCCACACATCCTGACTGAAGCGTGAGGGGATCACAAGTCCTACAGCGCCAGTGTTTCCTGCATTTCTTTCCCAAAACCATACATGTGTTACGTCTAAAATATATCATGATGATATCTGTCTATATAACCTGGTCTTGAGTATTATTCTGCTGCGCAGCACTATGGATGGAGTCCAGGGAGGGTCACAGGGAGAAATCCCTTGCCTGCTGATGATACATCCCATCATATTAACCTCCATGGCCTGTCAGAGTTAGTAAAACCTACAACATTGCACTAAAGCTGTAGCTAAAGTCAGAATTTAATCACCGCTCAGCATTTTTACAAACTGAACCGAGAGGGTTTGTGATTCCACTTGCTCAATCTTTATCCTTACTGTAAAAATAACGGTTTACAATTCATTACACGATTGATGTTTTTTTTCTCCCAGCAGCCTTTGTGATGCACTCGTGATTTCACATCTTTCCGGTTTACACAATACCATGAACGGTGACTTCTTCATGTACATTTAAGCATTAGAAAGGCAACGTTTGTGCAACTGTGCAGTTGATAATTAAGCGCTTTGATAAAATAACAAACAGCCTTTTAGTGATGGGATTTGACTTCATAACCTTCCAAGCTGATATCCAGCGCCTTAACTACTGAGATACCAGTAGGGGAAGAGAAATGGTTCTTCAAAGATCAAAATCCTGAAGGAAATAGTAGTAGGAATTTGACCAGTCCTAGCATAGGGACCTGCAATGCCCTACATAACGGAACGTGGTACTTTAGTAGAATAAGGTGTTGGACTTCTGCTCAGAGGGTTGTGAGTTCAAATGTAGGGAGGTGGTAGCCCAATGGTTAAGGTGTTGGACTCTGGACCGGAAGATCACGGGTTCAAACCCCACCACTACCAAGCTGCCACTAGTGGGCCCTTGAGCAAGGCCCTTAACCCTCAATTTCTCAGTTGTAAGTCGCTCTGGATAAGGGTGTCTGTCAAATGCTGTAAATGTAAATCCCAGTGCTGCCAAAACACGCCCTTAATTCTTACTTGTTTAGTTATTTTAATCAGATAATTCTTAGTTATTGTATTATGGCCACGACAGACATGTCCTCTGCAAGATGGTGTACATCATGAGTGTCCAGTCGTTTCCAAAAATTGCTGGTTTACATTCCAATCAATATATATACACATTTATATTTCCACAATCCTGCAAAACTTTGAATTCTGGTTTTAGCCCTGAAGTTATTCTGTCCTGCGCCACCATTCTAATAGTAAAAGCAATTCTTTCGAAAATAGAAAAGAATCGTCCTCCTCGCATGTTGTTAGGAATCGTTTCGACACACTTCTTCTCTGCATCTACACAAGCATGTTTGCTCGAGATGTGTCAGGGGAGCGAGAGACCTGCGAAAGGCCATTACCACAGTGCAGTGTGGCCCATCAGCAAAGCCAGACCCCGGAGACTCCCGCACTGACACTGACAAATAAATCAGGACGATTCGGAGATGCCATCAGGGTGTGAGTGCACACATTACTACGTCACACTTAAAGAGCATCTTTATTTATTTGCAGAAGGAAACGGCACAAACAAAAGGACTATTTTTGAGCTGTTTCTTGTGTAGTTGAGAATAAATACAATAAATCATTAGAAGAAACAGATGCCTTTTTCCTAGTATTAGGGTACAAGTGCACAATGTAGTCCCAGACAATCTAATCTCTTTGATATTCACTCCAATTGCATATAGCCTTATGTTTTTTGTTTTGTGCACCATTCTGTCTAAAGCCTGCTGTATAGGAAAATTCCAGATCAGCAGTTTTTTTTCTGAAATGCCCAATCATATCAAACACATTTACACTATTTTATTTAAACAATTACTCGGCTTGCCCGAGACCATTTCATGCTGCTGAATGATTACTCGATCAGGGACTTGCACAAATGAGCAGCAGAGTTATTATAATGAATCGTGTTTGAAATGAAATTTACCATTTCACGGGACAAATAATGAGCACATTTGAATACGACCGTCTCAAAAACTATTTGATTATAGATTTGTGACTGGGTGTTCTTTGTTGTACTGTTTGTAATGTATTAATTGTTTTAAGATAGTGAAAAGTTTGGACTTGGAAAGACACATGGCAATGTGATGTTGAAGGAAAGTGTGATTGTTAGAGATAAGAAGATAAGTGGTTACACAAATCAACAGAGGTGTAGGTTTGATGCTGGTCGGGAATTTTTTGGGAGATGAATGAATGTATTTATAATTCATATAAATTAAATTTGACGGTTTCATTTTGCTTTGTTACATCTTAAAATCGACAAAACAAACAAAGAAAAAGAAAGACCTCAAAGGTCACAATACTTCCCGAATTGTACAACGTCCATTCCATACATGGAAAAGCTCTGGGCATCTAATCTGCACATTTCTGACCTGCATCCACATGCAAGAGGGAAAAAAGAAAAAAAAAAGAGTTTGAAAGCATCATTACTAATGCTGTGGAGCGCTTTCAGCATCGCGCAAGGTTAATGAGAACAGTCTTCAGTGACTGAAATGCTCAAGTAGCTTTTATTGTATCATAATAATAACGAATGAATGGTTGGAAGATAAAATAAAATAAATGAACTCCGAAGCCATGAGTAAAACGTATGTGCGGCGCACGACTATTAAAATGGAGGCAGGAAAAAAAAAAAACGCTACCTTCTTTAAGGGATGCTTTTTTTTTTCCCCTGAAAAATATTTGCCCGTAGGTCACTGTTTAAACGTTTTTGCTACAGAACATTAAATATCTCTGAGCATTACGGGCTTTGAAATGCATTAGAAGCAGATGATTTTATGGAGCATCCTTTAGCGTTCCTCTCCAGCCGTTCTGTGGCCTGCCGACGTTCAAGAGCGTGGCCTACAAGAGAGGGGAGAGTGTCAGTCATGTCGAGCTCTCAGCTGTCAGAGTCGCGCTTTGCCATACGATGGTTAATATCACCGAGGGCTTTGTCGTGTCATCTTCTTCTTCCATTGTGCCACCATGCTGAGTTAGTCACTTATGACTAAGTGAAGCGATTGTATGTGTGTGTGTGTGTGTGTGTGTGTGTGTGTGAGAGAGGCCATGTCATCTGTGTAGAGTGTTGTCTTACATCAATGTGTCCTCTCGGCAGCCTAAGGGCTTAGCGGCTGATTACTTTCTGAGTGCACATGCCTCAAACGCTGCATCAAGTTGTCAGGAACTCTTTCCCCGTCCGCCATTTCTCTCCCGACCCTTTCTGAGACAATAATATTGTAAGCGCAGCAGAATGAAGTGTGGCTATGCGCGGTGGCCTGCCAACACCCAGCAAAGGCGAATCACAAGGCGAGAAAGACAGCTGTCAACAAGCAGCAACCCACAGAAGCGGATGCAAGAAAAGCTTCATTTTTATTTTAAATAACCACGGCAGGCAAAATTCTACTCATAGGGAGAAAACGGTGGTCAACAAACAGGCCCGAGGTGCGATGTGAGTCCAGAAAGCAAACACAGAAAAGGAAAAGCATGGTTACAAAACCGTAATATGTTCACTTAGCTTCTTCTTCTGTTTTTACAAAGTGTAGTCACACTTCTGAGCGCTTCCTACAGTCCATCTTGTAAACTGGTGTTTAGAGTACCACATAAGGTCCTGGCAGATTGGGCGAGCGGAAGGTCCTGGCAGATGGCCAGGCCTAAAAAAAAAAAATGCACCCAATAATCAATAAGAGGAATTGAAATTGTAATTTTATAACATTCTTAATCTTAAGTATCCACTTCCAGAATCAGAATCCATTTTCGATTCTTAAGTCTAATCAGATGTACATGAAAGAGGGATGCAATGATGATGCAAAATCTTGTTAAATCATATCTTACGAATTAGATTACATTTTCAAACTGAGCAATTGTACAGTTGTGAAACATGCAATTTCATGTATTTAAAATGTCTCAAAAAGGTTACAAGTTCAGGTTTACTCCTTTTACTTACTTTTAACAAATACCTGTATATGTCTGGGAACTGAGGAGTTGTTGGAGGTTTGGGATTCTCGACAATGGGTCTTCTTTGTTGTATTTTTCATTTCGTTTTGCATTTCAACGATCTGGTCTGGTCTAAAGATTGTTGAAAAGAAGTCTTATAGGTTTGTATTTGTGTCTGTTAGTTGGGCGGGGAAACAGAGTTGCCGTTTTTGGTCGGCCATAGTGTTTTTTGGGAACTGCTCTCGTCATCTGACTATGACCTAACAACAAGCTCCTGTACACTCCTCTCCTCTTCCTCCTTCTTTTTGTATGGTCAATCGTATTTTGTTCAGCAGAACAAATTCTATATCAAACATCATGTTTAGAGTGTTTAATAAAAGCAAAGCACAGATTCAAATATCTACACTGTTGTATAAAAATGTCAGATTTTTCTGCATTCTGGAGAAACAAGTCTAAATCCTTTACTCTTTATAACAATTTTAAGTGCATTACATTATTTAAGTGCATTACATTACATTACACAAGTCACCATATCTAGTAGGATTGGTGACTCTGGCGTATGATACACAATTGGTTATAACAACTTTAGCATCATTCCTATTCTTATCAGACTTACTACCTACTGTACCTTCAATGTGAAGTGTCTATACTGTTTTCTTCCTCTTTTGGCTGATCACAGATCATCCTTCTCCACCCCATCTTTCACCTCAACTACCTGCATGAACAAACAAACAAGCAAACTACCTGCATGTTGAAGTGTGTATACTATAGCATACTTAATTACTGTCACTAAAAATGTTTTATAGAGTATCAAATATATAAGCAATATGTATGTGTATGTTTGTGTCCACATTTTAATTGACAATTCTAATTGCAGTTTGCAATCAAAAGTCTATGTGTAAAATAGTTTTTGTCTACTGAAAACGAATACTTGTACTTTTTTTTTTTGTTTACACCTCTTTACACCTAAATTTCATGTATATACTCAGACCTCATATCCATGTACGCGTAAGAAAATTGACCTTCGTTAGGGAACCATTTTTCTATTCCGAAGCTCTTGCTTTTCCACACCGTACACCGAGTGAGTTTTATTTTCTCTCACTCAAGTGATTCTATTATATTTGGTTCCGTTTGATTCATAGAGGATTTGCATAACGTTTGCATGACAAGATATTTGCTCTCGGGCTGCTCATAAGAAGCTTTTTTTTATATCCTTGACTAACTGTATGTAAATGATGGGTCTTTAAAATATTGTTATGGAAATGATGGTTTGTTGGACATGCAGTCAATCATTTATATAAAGCTTGCTTTATATTACAAAGGAAAGATTAATGTATAAAAGGAAGATATTTTTAAATTACATATCCATGACGGGAATAATTATTGACCGATATTGGCTGAGCTACATAGCAACCATTTTAACTGCCAAGAATAAAAAGAGGAAACAAATAAATAATAGAAAAAGAAAGAAAACAAAGAAAGAGGGACATAGTCAAAACTGGAAGCATGTTTTAATATTGCTCTACCATTATCCTGAAAGGCATAATTGGAGTTACACATCTGAATTGATCGTAGTTACAGAATCATAGGTCTCTCTTCTTTTTGCATTGAACAATATATACAATGTAAAATAAATACATTTACACAAATGGACAGAATCGTTGGAGCACACTGTATGGTACACGTCACAAAAATATACAAGGAATTGTTTCACTGATGTCGAGCACATCTAGAGCTACAGACATGGATCTCACTACAGGCTGTTTCAGCAACTCCTGGACTGAAAGTGAAAATCATCTTACTGATATTATTATTATTATTATTATTATTATTAATTTAAAATTGCCCTACCTTCTCTTCATTTTCCCTCCTGTTCATCCTGAAATAAATCTTCGGATACACTTTTGCACACTAAATACAACCATGTGCCCTTTTCTCATGTCCTATAATAATAAAAAATAGCAGTTGTTTTAGCATATCAACTTTTTTTTTCTCATTCATGTATTATTTCTGTTGCAAAATTGTCCAATAAATACAGCATTGTTGATCTAAGTCTGGGATTGAGTGTGACTCCCGACTACCACATATATTGCTTTAAATAAGAAAATATCTCAAGGAACAAAAAGGCCATTTACACTTCATTTTCTTTACTATAATAATAATAATAATAATAATAATAATAAGCGATCAGAGCCTTCTGATGATGATTTCGGTCAACCATGGGACTACGCTGAGGATTTGCTCTTTATTACTGCAGGAATTGAGAAATTTTTTTCCACCCAATATATATTTATATACACATATTTGTGTGAACACACAGAGTTGGGCTTTGTCTTGAGCTTATATAAAGGGATAGCTGATCTCAAATCAGATCTTACTCAATATCCTTCAACCAGGACTGCTTGCTGTAACATCTGTGTGACGTCATAAAATTTAAGTGTAATCGATCACTGTAAAACTAAATATATATATATATATATATATATATATATATATATATATATATATATATATATATATATATATATATATATCATGCCTTCATCTTTGCATGGTGTCTCACAGTCAGGAGAAAGAGGGAGAAAGACAAAATGTGATCGACAACAAGAAAAACGACAAAACTAAAGCAATAAAGCACACCTTTTTTGTCATATACTGTGCAAAAAAAAAACAAACAACCTAAAAATATATTTATACCAAACAAATGAAAGTGCCAACGTCCGATCGAGACCAGGAACCCTTAGGTTTTTGACCATCAGACAAGAAGCCTTGACCCAGAATCGAGAAAAAAATGTACACTCTCCAGGCTCAAGATGAAAAGATTGGTGTATAGCAAATGACAATTCTTACACAGTATTTAAAGAACACAGACGGGAGGAAAGGAAAAACAAAAAACAAAGTAAAACCCTTTATCCCTGCTTCATTCCAAGAATGTTTTTTTTCCCCGTTCTTTTTTTTTCTTTTGTTTTTTTTTTTAAATTCAGCACACAAAGTTGAAGCGAAAGTTTTAGAAAGTGGATCCTACACCGAAAACAAATTACATTTCTTTTCCTTTGCAGTCTCAAGGATTTAAAGATAATATTACAAGAGTCGCTCAGCATGGAAGGCCTTATATACAGCAGCATGATTAAAAAAATTCAATGAAAAGTAATAATAATAATAATAATAATAATAATAATAATAATAATAAAAATATCCACTACCATTTGGAGATACTTAAAAGCATATTTTTTTCATTTTAAACCTATGATATACAGTGTTAGTCTACAGGAAAGTAGTTCGATAAAATGACCCCCCCCACTTCCTTTTTTTTTTATATATATGTTGCTCCTTCCTTTAAATAACTGTTAATCACTTATACATCAGTATAGATTTACATTGATCATGAAACAGCCGATCGAGTGGTGACTTCGTGAGAGTCCTTTACGCCAGAAAGTTATTTGAAACCCATCATCCATGTCTCCTGAGGATTCGTACATCCAGTAGTGTCTCTGTTTCTACCCTGTCTTGAACTAAAAAAAATAATAAATAAATAGCGTGGACGGCACACAAACGGATAAAAAAAAAAATGGAATCATTATTGTGAGGAGAATATGAGCACATCATCCAAAGGAAGGAAAAAATAAAATAAAGGAGAAGGGAACAGAAAGGAAAGACGACGTTCAGGAAAAATAAATTTACAGCAGACATGTAACACGAAGAAGCTGATTTTTTTTTTTTTTTTTTTTTTATATTTTCGTTCCAATAAATTGTCTCGGGTTAGTTTTTATAATCTGTTCATTTACAATATACAATGTTAAAGAATATTCAGGAAAATACCCCCATAGACCTACTAATACTGACATATTTATGCGTGATTGCTTAGATACTAAAGAAAATCTGGCGTATTGTTGTAGATATCGTGATTTCACGGCCCCCTTGTTCGGTCGGGAGCCCGTGAAACCCGCAGTCGCTTTTTTTTTCTTCCTAAGTGCTAATATACTGCTTGAATGAAATGATATCAGTAAAAGTAAGTTCGGTGGGAAGGTTACAAATGCGTATCGTTGCGTGTTGTTCATGTGCGTGGTCCTCCTTGCTGGCGTGAATTAGCTCGAATATCATACTGTGTCGACCGCGAAAAAGGAAAAAAAAAAAAAAAAAACAAAAAAACGTTAAAGCTGCAAGATATATTTTTCCGAAGAAACAAATTATAATAGTAATAGAAAAAAAAAAAAACACAGAACAAAAATTGCATAAATGTACACTCCTTTCGTTTAAAACCTCTATTGCTTGGAGAAGATAGCGAGTGTTGAAAAGAAAAGGGAAGGGGCAAAAAAATTTCGATTTCGGTTATCGTCACGTGATCGGACGCTCGTCATAACTACATATTTACACCCATCAGTATAAATGCACTGAGAATAAAGCGCAGCAAAAAAATTAGCCGTTAAAGAAGTTCCTTGTCCACTACAGTACCTCGGGTTTGTATTGCATGAGAGACTAATGCTCAGGAGATTCCCTGAAAAAAGATCATGGTGAAATCATTAAAAAGTGGCTTAAAGTATTCGGAAGACTCAAGGGGAGGGAAGGAGGAAGAAGGGAATCAAAGTCCCCGGTGACTGCTCTTCAGCTTCTTCAGATGAGGAAGGAAGGAAAGAAGGGATTGGATCGGATTGGGGGGGGGGTGAAGAAGGAGAAGAAGAAGACAAAGAAGCTGGAACCAACAAACGAACAAACGAAATCTCTGTTTGGCGAATGCGCTGTCGATCTGCTCTTGTGAGGTCAGATGGGAACACTACTGCCAGCTGTTCGGGTGTAGCCGCTTGATAAAGAGGGGCCGTCAGATGTGGGTTTGGGACGTTACAATTTCATTGGCATCCCACTCAGTGGAACTCCTTCCTTTGGCAGGGTTTTTTTGTTTTGTTTTGTTTTGTTTTTTTTTGTAATCATTCGTAGATCCTTTTTAATTCATTTATTTCTCAGGTGAAAATCAACAAAAAAAACTGGTCCTCGAAAGCTCTAAAAACTGCGCTGGCTTTCGGAGAACGACGAAGCTGCGTCCAAGTCCTGCTGCCGAACAATAAAAGTCTTGAGTGTTGTCCTATTGTTTGTTTGTTTTTTTCCCCTCCACAACGTTTGTTTGTTAGTGTTTTTTTTCTCTCCCTTCGTTGTTCTTTTATGCATCTAGCAAAACATCTAGTTTTCTGGATGTTATCAGATAGCGGCGCTTTACGGAGAAACGTTTTGCAAAATAAACGGTACATCGGTACACCGCCTGGCCTGCGTAGTAAAAGAGTGCTCGTGGTGTGGGGAGGGTGGGGGGGTGTCTCCCAGCCCGCTCCCTCCTCCGGGGCCAGTCGCTGGAAGCCGAGCTAGACTTTGGCCTCGAGCAGCTCCAGGAAGAGTTTGTGCATGGGCACCTTGCCATCCTGTTTGATGCTATAGAAGTGCTGCACGGCTTTCGTGGACGTCTGGCGCAGCAGCGGCAGGGTCATGAGAAGCTTCCCGGCGCGCCGCGGATCCTCTGCGTGCTGGCCGCTCTCGTAGTCTTGGAGCGCCTCGTGCAGCACGTCCTGCAACTTCTGCACCGCCTCCACGTCCTCTATGTGCATGGAGTCTAGAGGTGAAAACAAACAAACAAAAGGTGTTATCTCGTTATTGTGTGATGCACCTCAGAGCCAAAGAGGAGGACGTTTAATACGAATTGCAATCGATTTGAATTGTTTTCTACCAAAAACAAACAAAATCCCCCATACTGTAAAAAAATAAAAAAATAAAAAAACAAGTGTGGAAAAAGGGATTGACTTCTCCTTTCTGCCAGACTGGAGCTCGTACTGCAGTGATTAAATGCACGCTGGAGAATTAAGCAGTGAGGTTGCGCCTGGCGCATGTTTACAAGGCTCTCGGCGGGCCTGATGAATGGCACACGCGACAGGAACAACACTCGGAAGCGAGCCGATATGGAGTGCGAGCCCGAACAAGAGGAGACAACGAGACGCCTTTCAGGCATCAATCCCTCTGCATGACTGGCATTGTGGAAGAGGAATGTCAGACGGGCTCCATTTGCATATTCGCTTGTTAGCAAGGCAGGCACGCCTGCCGGAGCACCTCAACGACTGTAGCAGGACTCATACAACTAAACGCTCTCTGCTAGGATGCTCTCGCGGGGCTGGCCGCTATTGAAAACACAGTGCTGAGGGCTCTGCCGAATAGTTTTCATAGCGAATGCTGGGTGAATTTGTAATGCTTTTTCTAACCATGTCAGGAAAGGGGTCTGCTGGGGGGGAAAAAAGGCACAGGAAAAGATGCTTTCATCGAACACCAAATCCGAATATGCTGCATTGTTATGGAAGCATTCGCATCCTCTATGGACTACATGTCCAAACAGACACAAGTCCTTAACCAAGCCATGCCTTAGCTCTAAATCGATAGGTACATGCTAAATAATAACCGCAGGGTCAAATATTGATGAGGAGGAAATCACGTACAGGAGTCCCTCTGGCTTTGGCATTCTTGTCTTTCTGTGCGTTTTTTTTTTCTAGACCTATAAGAGTGTCGGCTTCACATAACGTCTCGATATTCTGAGCCTTCGGCTCATCTTCGAGAATTCAGACAGCAAGGCCTCGTTCATCAGTCACACGGGCTTCGGCCATCTGAAAAAAGTGACCCGTGACGAGACCCAAATCCCTGCCAGGAAAATGCTTAAGTGCACCTTTCCACCAGGCCTGCCACGCGGGCAGCACCATCAATCTGAGGATCAGCGGAGGAGCCAGACAACTTACACCGTTTGGAGAAAATGTATATATCACTGTCTGGGCTTGAGAAAGCGAGATGTTTCTTATATCGTTGAGTGAGGAATTCCAAGGGGAGCCACTACAGGGGAATTATTTGCAGTGAGGTGCGGGGATGATGGCATCACACCCTAATATATCTTTACATTTATATTTATATGGCTAAACTAGAAAATGTTTTCTCTTCTCTCAAGTTGATGAATTACTAATGAATAATAAAAGAATGGAATTGTGTTCAAAATGTTGATTTGAATGGAAAATCTGTATGCAGCGTATTAGGAATTTTGATAGGAAGCCTATTGGAGATGAATACAATTTAGGCAGCAGGAAATAACATAGGATTAAGGGGAACATGTCCAGATCAGGAAGCAGAGCAATAACAAGTCCATCTAAATAAATCTGGACATCAATCTAACCACTCACCCCCCCCCCCCCCCCCCCCCTCCAAAAAAAAAACAAAAAACAATTGCCACCCTGTCGGTCTCTAGGCGCATGGTCATCGACAAGAGGGATGAAGTGTTAATTACAAAATCAATTAAAATAAAAAAAAGAATTTCTTGAGAGCCTGGCGCAACTTTCTCCTTCTGGAGGGCAGCAGGGGCCGCGAGTGTCCAGCGGGCCGAGCTGTTGTCTGCGAATGAGAGCAAGAGCAATCTGCTTTTTCATTTTTCAGCATGGCCAGACCCAGCCGGAGATTGATCGTCACATATGGCCTCAGAAAACAAACTGTCAATACCTTGAGCGCTGGAGAATTTGAACAAATAGCTGCCCTCCTATTCAAGCTGCTCGCTGCATCCCATTTAACAGATTTTATCGACAGTTTCCTTCTTGTAATTAAAGGGAGGGGGGTTGGGGGGGCAGAAGAGGAGGGCAGAGGATGAAAAAAAAACCCACGATGGCAAGCAACCGAGATAAAGTTCAAAGAGGGGGTCAAAGGAGAAGGAGACGCCGGAGCGAAAGGGTCGCACATCTGAGCGTGTTATTGACACCCAGGTGCACATTGATGGGCTTCTTGTTTAAGATGGACTTATGCTAATCAGGGGTAAAGGGGCATGTTTCAGAGAGAGGGATAGAGGGATAGAGAGGGAGAAAGAGAGGGGCTATCTGACAGCTCTCTGCACTCATTTTGTATTGGAATAATCTGATAGACCTAATAATACTGGGAGAAAATGACATTAACTCCTTCTGTGCAGACCCACCTTACAACGTTGGCCACTTTATTAGAAGTATATTTAGTGGTACACTTATTATTATAATAAAAATGCCAAATCATTGTTTTTGTGTGTCTTGTCTATCTTTAGCTGTGTGTTTTGCACTACATTTCTGTTCAACAAAAGAGTGACTATTCCATTTTTTCTTTTTTTTGTGCTTGAATTCTTGAATAACTTGAATTCTCTGTTTCAACAAAATAATTTCCTGATCTGGAAAATGCAGCCACTCACCTGAATTTGCAAGCGCTATAGCTTTCAAAGTCACAAACTCCTCCTTCTCCAGCTTCATACCCTTGTACTTCTTCACCAACTGAAGGATGGCGTTGTTCAGGTCCAGCAGACCGGCCAGCTTGGACTGGTCCTCATCCATGATGTAGTCTTCGGCATATACAAGCTTGTCCTCGAAAGACAGTGACCGGTAGACCACGCGTAGGATCAGGATCTCCATCCATGCACTCTGTAGGAGACTCATCTGGTCAGCCAGCGACAGGGTGGAGAAACCTACGGGGGAAAAAACACAGAAGAAAAGAAAAGGCTTAATGTAAATTAACTCCTGATTTTGCTTTTTGGACCGTTTTGTAGAGCAGGTTGGGGAAAGGGTGTAAATTGAAATGCTGGTGCATATTTATGCAAAGGAGGACAACAGCGGTGAGAGGTGACGGGATCCGAAGCACAAATCCTCCTCTATTAGGGCAATTTGAATTCATCGCAAACGGTGAGAAGGGGCAAGAAAAGTTTGGTAAGTAAGTGCATAGGCATTCGAAACTTGTAATCAGAAAAAAAGAAAAGAATGCGGAAGGATGTAGGGGAACAAAGGATGGAAGGAGGGTGCACAGGCACCTGGCACAGGGCTTGTCTCACGCTTCTCGTCTCGTTCCGTCTCATCTCGCACTGTGCTGAAGGCCAGGGGGCATCCTGCAGGAGGGAACTCCTTATCTCCCCAAACATGCAGCATGGATCAATTCTTCCCATCACAGCAGCTGAAAGACTAATTGCTTGCCTCAAACTCCCTTCTCCGTCCTGCTCACCTCATTCATATCACTTACTCCCTCTCTATCTTTCGTTCCCTCTTTCTATCTTTTCCTCTCTTCCCTTCCCCTTGCAATTCCTTTTCTCTCCAGAAACAGACTAGAGGAGCGGGAGAGGAAGCTGCCGAGCAGAAGAGCGAGAGGATGACCCGAACGCCGCGACCGTCTGGACAAAGCGGCCATCACTTACTACTGATTTAGTTCAGTTGTTGTTGTTTTCCTGTCTCTGAATTCGATCCTGAGTGTTTAGCATTATTTACAACAAGCCACTAAGTGTTAAACCCCCTCCTGATCTTGTTAGGAGTGCGCTGAGCAGTTGGTCGACTTCCTGGCCTGCTGGTGGATTCCAAGTGCCAGTTGGCAACTGAGTACACTTCTAGTTTTTAAAATCATCCTAAGACATTACGGAGTTCCATTTCAAGTCCTTGACATCTGATAAGATGATACAGTCTTGCAAAAGACCTCCTAACCTGCTTCTACTTTTCTCTTTATTTTTTTGCCAACGTTCAACTTTAAAAAATGTCTGCAAAACCCGGTAACATTCGGGTACCGAAATAAAGAGTACACTTAAAATGCTGAGAGAGTACAGGGATGAGCTGCACAGCTAGAGAGGCTGTGGGATGGACGGGAACAGGACAGCAGTGGCAGATGGACAGAGCTCCGTAGCCTGGAGCTCCCCGTGTGCCATATCATAGCCCTCCCTCCCGGTCACTGCTGTTAGTAAATAATTAGATTTACACGTTCCCGGATCTCCAACACATCTCCCCACAGAATAATTAAAAGCTGGATGATTATTTTATTGAGTGGAAGAAGGCTCCCTCCACCTCCCGCCTGCGAACCCCACCCCCCCCTCCCTCCCTCCCGTCCTGCCCCCCCCCACCTCCGTCCCACCTTTAGTGAGGTCCATCAACGATTTTATCGAGGGGCCGGTTCCCCTGCTTTTACGGTTGTCATGCCGGCACGGGCATCCAATTTTTCTTATCTCCCTGATTAATACAAATGCAGTTTGGGAACGCATTAATTAACAGATACAAATCTGCGTTCTCATGGCCCGATCGATGGTGCGAAGAGAAGAGGCGTCAATGCGAATTTACTTGCCAAAGACCGAAGAGGTTTCCATATTGACGTTTACGTCGGGGAGGGGGAGCGGAGGGGGTAGGGGGCCCAAACTTTTTTTTCCCCCAGCGTTCCTTTCTTCTCGCCTGCATTCCTTTGAATTCCAGAACAAACAAAGTACGCAATAACACGTCTCCTCCGGGCTCACCTTTGAAAGCTTCGCCTGAACCGGGGACATCGTTACGGGGCCGAACGGCACGAATCGAACGAATCGGCATTGCTAACAATCCCTATATATACAACTTATATCTACATCACATGGGGAAAGAAGATACTGCGGGAAAAAAACGTGACCATTCAGAAGAAAACGTAGATTTGATGGAATGGCTTTGGTGAAATTGGTTGTGACTGTTGAGGACTGGGCATCAGTGTGTGTGTGTGTGTGTGTGTGTGTGTGTGTGTGTGTGTGTGTGTGTGTGTGTGTGTGTGTGTGTGTGTTGTTGTTGTGTTGTTGTTGTTTTTTCATGCGCATGTGTATATGCCATGTTGCAGGATGACAGAAAGAGGCTGTGATGCAGCCAAGCGAAGTTAACCCCTACCGGGCACGAGAGATCAGCAACACAGTTTGCCAAATCTCTTCTGACTGCACATTCACACCGCTGAGAAGGCCTTTCACACACACACACACACACACACACACTTTCTTTCATAGCCTTTGTACTACAAGTTCATAGCATTTGTCCAGGACACAAATCTTGCTCTGTCAAAAGAACAACATTCTTATGGAAATGCTTGCAAAAATCATATATATATATATATATATATATATATATATATATATATATATATATATATATATATATATATATATATATATAGACACACACATACACACACACACACACACACACACACACACACGGAACAGGAGCAAAAAAGCTCTAATTGTGGTCGGAAAAACCCATGCCACTCGGGATGCCGAGAAACAAACAGGAAACTTTTTTTTCTGCCCCCCCTTTTTTCTTTAGCGTGTGTGTTAAGCGGATTAAGCGTTAAAGCCTGCTCGTCATTCATCTCGTGCATTGGTGTGTATGCGTGTGTATTTATATCCTCCAGACACTAAGCCTCTTCTCGTGTCCATCGACGCGGCTTTACCGCTCGCATACCCATACACATCACGTCCTGGCCTTCGGTCACCTCGCGGCAAACAGCGAGCCGCCGGAGAAACGTGCGCAAGACAAAAACCAACACTGAAAAGCAAACAAAATGAGCGTGAGCGTGTGTGTATGTATGTAAAAAGACTCTCAAAAGTGATGAGATGAACTGCACGTGCGCACACACACACACACACACAAACACACGCAACATACACAATCACCAGAAAAAGAGAACAAAAAAAGCACATATTCTTAAGGATGCACATGTAGGAGTATCAAACACACATACACACGCAAACAAACACACACACACACACCGCTGATTATTGATCTGGCTAATTAATGCTCTGTCCATACCTGAACCTAACTCTGATCTTACCAAACAATGTCCTTGTCTATCCTTGGAAACGCTTGGTATCTATCATGATGTATACCTTACTCTCTGTCTGACACACACATACACACACACTCCACAAATATGCTCCTGCTCCCTTTATTTATTTATTTTTACATTTCCTCAATTATTACAATCATAAAGAAATTTCCATTCACCATTTCTAACTCATACACTCTCTCTCTCTCACACACACACACTCACACACACACACACACACACACACACACACACACACACACACACACACACACACCGTTTACTAACACAAAACACAAAAAAACGCTTTGTTTTATTTCAATATGTCCCTGAGACGAAGACAGAGCTGTTGACATCTCCTAATGGAGAGCTAAAGTGTGTGTGTGTGTGTGTGTGTGTGTGTGTGTTTCAGGATTTGGTGATGCCCCGGGGAAAGAGGGGGAAGGAGAAGAGAGGGCAAGAGTGGCGAAGATAGGGGGAAGAGAGGGAGCGATGCTGCCTTGTCGGTCTAATCACAAAGTGTGTGCGAAGCCGCTTGATTCTAATGCACCTAATTAGCAATCGGCAGCCTCTTAATTGCATACATTAAGGGGCCGATCGGCAGGCACCGACGAATTCAAAATGGCTCGGGCAGCTGGTTAAGATGCCACGGATTACTGTACGGACCCGCGCTTTTCCACTTAATTAGATACGAAAACGAAGCGGGTCCGGACGGTGCGGCGGCGTGCGGCGGGGCAGCGGGAGAAGGGAAAGCTCCCCGGACTGTAATAAAGTGACCGCATGAGAGACACTCTCACAGATGGAGTGACATTAACAAGCGCGATGGAGAAGCCGTTTCAAACAATGAAATATCAATATTTACATTTTAATTACCCCTGCTTCCCTCGACTCTCGCTTTTTTTTTCACTCTCTCTCTCTCTCTCTCTTTTTCATCGAGGAGCTCCAGCGTGGCCACTTGGCCGTGGGGCTTAGAGAAGACAGGAGGGTGAGGGTGGCACCGGATGGAATGCTGTGTGACATTTGGTTTCTAGATGCAATGGGTTTTCATTGCAAATCCTAGAAAAAAGTTCTTGAGCGCCTCTCTTCCTAATGCCCTTCTCCCCGATTACTCACTTTGGCCATCTGACCAGCCCTTGATTATCCCACACTTCCTCCCCTGTGAGAACGCCACTGTGCTCTTGGAAACCTCAACAATCCTGTCACTGACCTCACCTTCTTGTTCTTTTTTTTTTGCTCTGATATGCATCATTTGCTGTGAGACCTTATAAACACATGTATGTGCTTTCCGAATGAGCATGTCCAATCAGTGGTGGACTCTAATGAAGGTGTAGAAACATCTCAGGAACGGGAGGCACCCGATCTGTGTTGATGTACAGACATTTCTATAAGTCTCTTTTTTGTCATTATGGGGTACTGAATGTAGACTAGGAAAAAATGTCCTCTCCATCTTTACCTGGGTTTCACAAGAGCTTGTGGTCTTTCCTCATAAACCCCTTTCCACGTCTCATAAAACACTTTCCACGTCTGATTATGATTCTACTACACAGGTCAAAAGCATGCAGAGAAATGTAGCTTTACATGCTAGTATCCTCCATACTGTCAATTTGAGTCTGGTTCCTCACACCATTGAATGGTGGAAGTCTGATATTCTGGTGGTTTGTAAACTCTTCTGACACCAAGTGCAATCATGTTTGGCCATGTTTCAAAAAGGGGTTAAAAAAAATATAATTATAATTTCTGCAACTCCTAGAGCAAGATCATTGTATTGTTAAATTGCTTGTTGCATCAAATCAGAAGGAAAATATCAATCAGCAGTCTGTCATGAAAAACCTGAACAAAACATGACACACACACACATACACACGCACAGACACACCTGTAAACAACAAACGGTGGTTTGTGAGCACTGGGCCTTTTAATAGAATGTCATCAGAGAGCGTGCGCCGAAAGCGTGCCGTTAATGTTCCCTGAGATGAGCCGCGACTCCCCATTCCGTGGCAATGAGCACC